>LBNU01036774.1:43126-58846 GCA_014162995.1 Artemisia annua | reverse complement strand
TGACTAGCAACTAATTCCGCCCTATCCTCCAAAACCAGAGATTTTACTGCTTTCATAAAATATAAAAATACAAAAAGAATCTTCCTCCACCCTTAGACCTAGATTAGAGTAGCTTTTAGCCTAACGAAAACTATTCCCTGTGAGAGAACGATCAATCCCCCAGTACTTGCCACTTCACTATACTACATCGGTCAGGTACACTGCCTGGTAGGGATTGCAAGCTTCTCGAGATCCCTCGAGAGGTAAAACGTAGTGCGTGTTGCAATCCACGCGCATCAGGGGGCGAAGGATTCGTTTGTGCTGTGTAGGATTTAAAAAAAATAGGTTGGGACCACCAAATGGTGACCAGTATGCACCTTTTCTTGAAGAAGAATGGACCGATGATGCCGCCCTTTTGGTACCTGGTGGTGAAGCTGAGGATGGTATGCTTAATGGCGATGAGACTCACGCCAAAAGAAATGACATTGCAGGTACTTTGTTCGTTTATCTACACTTACATGTTCTGAATTTAATATAAAAGAGAAACAAAAATTAAATAACTATAGTATTATAGTACAAACCTGATTTATCATCCGTGAAACATTATTAAAAAGTCTGGACATTTCACTGATTAATGGCATAGCCTCTTCATAAGCGCAATTATTATTACCCTGTATGTAAATGTTATTATAATCTAAGTATATTTTTTGTGTGTTCAGTATATCAGGAAGCAGAAAAGGAAAATCGGAAAAACAATGGAGCTGATGGTGGTCCAACAGATATCCAAGTGAGTCACTTCCTTTCCTCACAATCCCACATTCATCATATAAAATACACGGATCTTCTTTACTCATTAATATATCCAGGCCCCGGATCTTCTGCTCTGCCGTGGCAGCTATGGTACCACAATTGACGTTTGCTAATAGAATTTTGGTAATTTAAAAACTGCACAATTGAGTTCATACTATTTTATTAATGGTTATGAGGACGGAGCACACATTCAGGCTGCGTCAAGTAATATTTAAATGGTCTAACTGTGTTTTAGAAACTGTAGGTAACTGCGTACTGCTTTATAAGTATCTGAATGAGGTACCTAACAGCCAAAGAGTTATGCCTTTGAGTACTTAAATCAATATTATAAGAAGACGGCACAAATGGATGTTGCTTATAAAATAAGAGTTGAGTGTCTGAGGTACTGATTTGTAATCGTATACAACCGCATTAGACTAATGTTGTTGATTAATATTGTATGTTATGCTATAAAAGAATAATGCCAACTATCCTATATGAGTCGTCTTTTGGATAATTTTCATAATAATTACGGTAAATAATTATTGCGATCTCTTTCTTCCATTTATTAACAAAAAAAAATTAAAAAAAATTAAAAATCTCTACGTTTATTATGAAAAATGCTTTTTGACGTGCGACTGTTGACTAATTTATCATTTAATCATTTGCTTGTGTGCTAATTTCTATTCATAGTTTCTCTCTTTAATTTGAGTATTTCATGCCAACTACAGAACTCCGAGTTCGAATTACCTTGATACTGACTGAAGTTGCTCCACTAATCAAAGAATACACAGTCAATTTGGAGCAACCTCAGCAGCTATGCACAACAAATATGGCAGAGGTTTGCTCTTTTCTGCATAATGGGTCTATAACATGAAAACTTTTCTGCATAGTGGGCCAACCTATAAAGTTATAATAGTTCAACCCATAATCTAATTTTAGGCTAAATGATTTATAATGTATTGTAGAGTAAACATATACATTCTGCAACTTCTAATATGTTTTTATTAACTATTAAGTTAAACCAAGTGATATTAGTATGCCTGTTTGACCCATTGAAGAATAGATCATCTGAATCAATGCATTTTTGTGGTTTCTGAACCAATACTATTATTCGATATGCACATCTAAAAAGGAAGCTAAAGCGGGCACTTAAAAGATATGCACAAAGCCATAAAACCATGTGAATACATTTTAGCTTTGATGATTTCAGCAAAAGCCCGGATCAAGTCCAGTACCTAATGAATTTGATGCATGAAAAGATCGAACCTTTTATGAATGTAGTTAATATTGTTAACGACTATGGTGTTTGAGTGGTGTTTATTGGTGATCTTGGCAGATTATATGAGGCAGTTAAGATAGCAGCAGGCAATGGCAGTCAGTGCTCATAACACCGAGACATATCTCTTGATATGTGCGGCGTATTTTTCTTCTCATGAGATCCAAAGTGCAGTTTCTTATGCATGTAATGGGAAGAGCGGTGGGGTCCAAGCATTTGCCAATCCAGGACTTTTAATGAAGGTATGTAATATTATTACAAAACATAATTTGGACATCCAATACCATTACTACTAATTTTCTATTTCTATGTATTTGTACATCAAAATGAAGGATTTAGGGTATGAACTAATGCATGTAGATTGATTCGTTGTGTTTTGGTGTGTAAAACAACAAGTATTCAAAAATATCAACAAAGTGATGTCAATGTTATCGTGAGTGACAACAAGACGTGGAGAAATACAAGTAAACCTTTTAGGAAAAAGATTACTTCGTAAACTCGTGCAATGTGATATTTGTGAGACCGGGAAGTGATTTCCCGAGTCGTACCCCAACGAGGTGTGAATGGAAAGCTTCGTTAAAGATCGAGATTAAAGACTTGTATGTTTGGTTGTGAAAGATTGTTTGGTATTGTGACACGTTAAATTAACGAAAATGGAAAATTAACGAACGAGGATGAAAATAAATTAACCTAAAGGGAACAAAAGGCAATCGGAAAACTAGGGAGATCCTAAAATACTACGGGAAACATAATTAGGTATCGGGAATCCTAAAACACAATTAAACAAATAAACGTGACGTTTATTTAAGATAAACGTCAACGTACAAATAAAAACGTAAAGTTTTAGCTACGCAAGTCCTACGGGCCTAAAAATAATTTTCTACCGCACTAAATGACAAAAGAAAATTTTAGAAAAAAAGAAAATTAATTATTTAATGAAAATCTTAGTTATTATAAATTAAAACTAATTAATACAAATTAAATTCTAATAATTAAATTACCTAACAAAAAATTCTGAAACCTTTTTTTAATAAATACTACAAATGAAAATGGACTTAAGAAAAATTTAAAAAAAACTAGGTATGATTCAAAATAAGCAGACAATAAGCAAAAATAAGCTAGTGAGCTAATTAATGAAAACTACTATAAAAAATAAAAAGGAAAACAATAACTTGAGAAGTCCCTAGGGCAGTTGGTTTGTGGTGTTTGTGTTGAGTGTCTGTGTGAGGTGAGGTCCTGGGTTCGAATCCAACCCCAACCTTTTTTGCAGATTTATATTTTTTTTTCTTTTTACTTCTTTGGTTTACTGGTTACTGATTCCACACTCAAAACACAAATTCAAATTCAACTAACAGCTTTTTAAACTCATATTACAAGAACTAAGATCAAACTTTGATTCACTTTTTGCTTTCTTATTAAGAGATGGCTAATAACTAAATGGGCCAAGAAGCTCAAATAAGCTTTAAGCTTAAGTTCACACAGAAACAACTACAAGCAGTAATTTCAATAAGAGCAACAGATTCACAACCAGAAATCAAGAACAAAGACAAGAACAAAGGGGCAAAAGCAACAATAACAATAAGCAGTTGAGCAAAAGCTATAAAAAGCTTGAAAAAAAACAATAAGCTCACCAAAGCTTAAACAAACAGTAACTCAATAACAACAATAAATAGCAACAACAAACAGCAATGACAAGATCAATAACAACAACAATAAATCAAGAACAACAACAATCTCAGCATAGACCGAAAACAACAGCAACAGTGGTAAAATAAGCCCAAGAGGAAGCTCAAAAAGCAGTCTTAATAAGCACTCTACCCTAAACTAAAAGCAGAATCTTGAACACTACCTAGGTGGCTATCTAAATCAACAAATACCACAGCTTAACACCTAATATTGAGCATTCTAAGGGCAAATCAATTTCCCACAAAAACTGTATGCAGGGGAGAATACAGGCCAACAGCTCATGTTCATGGTTAATTTAAGACAAGCAAATGATGTTCAAAAGCCAAATTTCTTTTTGATTTAAGGATACAAGCTGGCAAAGACCCCAAATTCACAAAAACCTTTGATTTTGATTAATAATTAAACCCTAAAGCTTGATGTGAACTCTGTCCCATTTCTGCAGTTGCAAAACTTTTGACTTTTGAAAATTTGAACAAGTTGACCAATGTGAGTTTTGATTGATCCTAAACTAATGATAATGATGTAATAAGCTTATATGAAACTACTTCAAGCAATCTTAACAAGTTTAAAAGTCAAAATAATGATTATGGGATCTCAAATCCCAACAGTGAAACTGCCACAAAATTTAGAAGAGATTTTGACTTTTACTAGGCAAATGGTCAAAAGAATGATAGAACTAAGATACTTAAAGCCTAAGGACAGTGAGCTAACCAACCTTAACCCCTAATAACAACAATAATTCAGCAAAACAGCTTATTCCAAACACCCCTTGTATGACTGATTATGAAAATTCAATGAAGCAAATGAGAATATTAAGCTATGAAATAGGTATACAAGATTACACTAGTTCAAATCAAACACCCATGAGTAGAAACAAACAACAATTAACAACCTAAGCTAACAAGGGCAGATTATGCAAAAAAAAAAAAATGTGGCAAAGTCTTACAAGTGGTCCAAAGCACAGAGCAAGGAGAACCAGAACCATTATCAATATCCTAACACTCCCATGAGTACTAAACCAAACTCCATAGCCATTTCTGCAACTATCTTCTTCTTTCCTCCTTCACTATTTTTGTATTTTCTTCAATTTTTTTCTTTGTATTTTTTTTTTTTTCTTTTCTGAGTTTTGATTTCTTTTGATTCAAATAACATTAACAAACTTAAACTAACATTCTGAGACTAAATAAAGAGCATTTAAGGGAAATAACTAGTAACTTGGAAGATTGAATGAAAAATCGAATTTGCATAAACTGAAATAAAACTTTAATTAAACTTGGAATATCAAACTACAAATGTAGACTAAGTTGGAAAACAGAAAAATTACAAAGGAAAAGGATGCCCTAATGGCTTACAAGAGTTCACTACTTATACTAGAAAGTGGTAGGTACAATTCTTCTCTCTTGTGCCTCTTTACTGTGAATTAGGGTTCCAACCTCGCCTCTTGAACCTTGCGAAGTGATCCCCACCATTTAATTGTACTGAAGCCAATCCTAGCCCTAGAATCTATTTTGGCGGGAAAGTTTGGTTGTGGAGTTTGGATTGCCAGCTTGGCAATTTGGGGTTAGGTAGGGATTCTGGGATGTTTAGTGGGATTGGGAGTTGGAATGGGGTGCTTTTGATGGAAGGTTGGAGTGTTGCAGGGGAAGTGTTGGGAGATGGTTGTTTATCCAGGGGATAAAAGCGGGGTGGGGAAGAAAGGGTATGTTTGACTGAGCTTTGACCTGGGTTTATAAAACGTGGGGTTGGGTATTGGGCTAAGGGTCTGAGTTGGGCTTTTGGGTTTAAGGGATTTGGGTTGAGTTAAGTTGAAAGGGTGTGTTAGGTTTTGAGTGATAAATAGTCCATTTGGTTTTGTAGATATTAAACACAAGGACCATTCATGTAAATTCTGAAATCTGAGGGGCCCAAGCTGCCAATCTTCAAAAGTTATCCCGAGGATAATATTTGCCAAGTTCCACTAATCCAAGGACCATGATTGCAATTTTCCACTTTTAAAATTCCCGGGGACCAAATGTGTCAACTTTTGAAAATTGAGGGACCAAACTGCAATTTCTTCAAACTTTTCACCAAAGGATCAAAATTGACAACTTGTGACTTTCCAGGGACTAATGTTGACTTTTTCATCCAAAATATTCCACCAGGGGCCATTTCTGTCATTATCTGAAAGTTCAGGGACCAATTTTACCAATTGTGAAACTTCAGGGACAAAACTTGTAAATTTTTGAAAGCTTTTCTCCCAAAGATCATTTTTGATTTTAAAGGACTTGGTTTGACTTTTCTTTTCCAAATAAATGCTCAGGGACTATTTTTGTCAAGTTTTGAAAGTCGGGGGACTGAAACTGCCAATTATGCAAACTTTGTACGATTTTCATTTGTTTTTAATCATTTTGCATCTAAAACATATAAAACACGATCTTTGGGATATTTTCAGTATTTTGATGTATTTCCGAGTGTTTTCACGTGTTTTGACAGTTAAAATACGATAAAAATGATGAGTATTTGCACACTCATCATAGATATAAACCCTTAACCACATGCCAATATGGGTGGGTGGTGTGTTGAGTAACAGGTCAAATAGAGTTTGGGTTGAAACTGTTCAACTGGTACAGGTCAAAATGGGTCAAGTTGTGATGTTGTGCTGGCTTTTTTTTGGGTAAAGGAAACAATTTTTGTTGCTTGCAAATTTTTTTCTTATGTTAATTATGATTACAATAATACTACAAATTCTCAAATAAATTGATTTATGTGGTTGCATGCATTAAGTATCGACTTTGGGCTACTTTCAATCTCTTTTGCATGTTAGACCATCTGACTCTTTTGTTTAACTTGCGTATTTAACACGCTTGAGATAATTGCAACTAAACGGACTCATAAATAACTGAATGGGTCGAGATTTGAACTTCTAATATATGGACATGGGGTTAGGAATTAAGCATTAATGGCAATGGAAACGTGATTCATGGGGATGAAGAGGTGATTAAGGTGATGGACTTGGAGAAGCATATGTACATGAGAGTTGTTCCAAACTCCGAAATTTTGGTTAGGAGCCCGGGTGAGACGAACTTAAGTAACTTTCTACTTTGGCAAAGTACCAACTCTGTATTGTATTCGCCTAAAGTGTTGTTGTCATGTTTTGCAGAAAGGTAATGTGTCGAATCAACAGGAGAATAGTCTTTTGAGTTCTTCTTTCAGATGAGCAGAGTTGATTTGGTGTTCCTAGCAAAAACATGAACCAGTAGGTTTCATACTATCCAGACATCTGATTATGTTTTTATAATTACTTTTAAGATGCATGTTATACAATAAGACAACACTATAAACTTCTTTAATGCCAATTGAGATAACATAAATTGTGATTTGTTACAGAAACTGGACGAGACTGCTGTGGAGAATATATTTATAAAGTCTCTTGATAACTACATCAAGTGGTGTAATTACATGGGCATCCCACCAATGTGAAGCAAGTATGGCATGTTAAATTATGTCAGCTCTTTTTTGGAATATGCTACGCGTGTTTTTAAAATCCTTATATCCTTCTCTTTTGCTTTTGCAAATCTGATGTCAACAAGGAATCTGAAGCGTATAATAATGCATCAAAATGTTCCAACTCAGTTACTAGAAAAGGTTACATAATTTCGTAATAATCTTTTTTCTAATCATGTTCACCACATAAATTTGTTAAAAGGAATTTTTTTTCTGCCTGCTTTGCTTATTTGTTTGGAAATTTGATATTGTTAGGAAGAGGATATGCTGGCTCTTTTAAAAGGCGAGGAAGATGCCTAAGACAAAATGATACAAAGGGATATTAGTGATGAGGATCTCGAGGGGGTGTTGGATCGAAGCGATCTAATTGCTGATGGACCTGAAAAGGCATATGGGAAGGATCGAAGCGATCTGATTCCTGCTGGACCTGAAAAGGCATATGGGAAGCCAAACTTCTTGGCGACTACACTTCCCCTTAAAGGTCTTGGCTTGGAAGTGGTCATACCCATGGCTTCTGGTGGGTGCTCTCAATGTCAACAACTAAACATAACAAAACCAGCACTCTCCTATTTTGCCTTTTTTGTTTCCCTTGCATGGGATCTGGTCCACTTTTGGAAATGTTTGGGCTGGTTTGAATGTCAACGTTTTGTGGTGAGATAATAATTTTGGGTCTAGAAATAGAACCCAAAAGAAAATTGACCTTCTAAATGGTACTGTATTATGTATGTAAGTTGCAACTCATGTAGGTAATTCCGTTAAAAATCCCGTCAAATTAACGGGTCTATAAGCCATAACCAAATTCCTACCGCTGATGATTGGTTATTTTGATAAGTCAACTTCATGAAACCCGAAACTTCTATATATCAATCCATATATATTACTCTTTATAATTTTACTCTCTTTTTTCTTCATACACCGATCTTAAATTATCAAAGTTTTTAGTCAATTCCTTTTTCCATGCTATTTGACCAATTGTTTTCTTGGTTCTTCATATAAAGTTTCCAATCTTAAAGACAAAACCAAATACGAATGTGTTACCGAAGCTGCAAGTAGTTTATTTGTGGTCAACATGGTTGACAATTGCTGTTATAATTATGTAAATTTAAAATTCATTTTGCATTTCTTGCAGGCTTACAAATACTATATTAAGTTCAGCACAACAAAAATGGTTTTTAAAGATGGGTCTTGCAAATAATCCGACAAAAATAAACTAGATATGAAGTAAGGAAGAAGTGCCCAATGTTTAGGAACCCGTGTTCCTACTATTATATAGATTTTTTAATATATGCAAAGTGTATACAACTTCAATTTCTTTATATTGAAATCATCCACTTTGACATGTCTTATTAATTTTAGGTAGTCAATTATTGTGAAGCCCATCATGTCTAAATTTCGTGCACCGGACCCATTATGCATATAAATATGATAACTTGCTTGAGTTCACATGTTTTTTAATGTCTAAGATTGTTTGGTCATGAATACTAGATATATATAGCTGCTTGAGTTTCATAATATAAGACTATCAACTATTAGTGTTTTGTTTCATCGTTTTCAAGTTATGGTGTTTAGGTGTATGTTATGACAAATGGTGACAAATAGCGCAAAATAGTGTCAAGTATATACATAGTGACTACGCCAAGTATGTACAAATAACACGTGAACTTTTCCTTTTTTTTCCTCCATTGACGGATGGTAATTTATCAAACACTACTACAAATATAGTCTACAAAGAGGTTCTTTACGGTCTATGATCACGTATCGAGAGGTTTGTACCAATTGGAATATGATGTGTTTTATGCCGTTTTCTTGATTTTACATATATTATCAATCACATAAAATGTTTTACTTACACTTTCTTCTTATAAGGTTATCAACAAATGCTCATTGCCTTACCAAGGCTGTCAAGATTTGCTTTTCATCTAAATTATCAAGATTGGAGCATGCGATTTGTACTCTATACTATCATTGACTTATTAGTTGATATTCCTTTCGAATAAATGATTCATCCTGTTTACTATGTGTTTTTTCCTTACTTTGTTTACACAGACTAATTTATTTATTTATTTATTTTTTTTTTTTTTTCACGATCTCATCTAAAAACCCGTGGGTTACCACGGGTCTATAAGCTAGTATTGATATAAAGGAATCACTTATCGAATTCATTGTCAGATTATACATGGAAGTATTGGACTGATGGTAGTAATTTCAAAGAACAAAATTACTGATATTTCTCGTTACTTTATTACCACTATTACAATCATTTTTACTATCTTTACTACTTATAAAAGAAAAATGGTCAAAGGGGAATTGTGGAATTGTGAAAAACTGAACTTTCGGTCAATCCCGATTTTGCCCCTGCACATGTGAAACGAAATTCAATCTTCCTCTGTACGCTTCTTTGTTGTAAATCAGTATTCAATTTTCAGATTCAATTTTCAGTTTCAATTCACCAATCAAATTCAGTGCATTCAAAACAGCATCCAAAATAACCTACAAATTGGACTATATATCTTTGATTCAAGGATTATCATCAACCCTAATTCATGACTGAAAATTCGTATTATTGAATCAAACTCCATAATTTCGGTAAGTTTTAAATGTATTGAATCGATTTGGTTTGTATTATTAATGTTTTTTTTATGTTTATTATATAAACCCAGTTATTTAAGTCTGGGATGTAGCGGATATGATTTATGAAGATGGAATAGAGGTATTGTAACCAACACACAACCTGTGTTACTTTTGTTTAATTATGTTTTGTTTTGAGTTCATTTGTTTATTTGTTTAATTGTGCAGGCTCATGTTTCATTTTGAGCCGTGGGGTTATAGACACACATAAAAAGGTTGTCCTTCACATATGCATTCTAATGGCCAAAATTAACACAATTAAAGGTTCGGTTAACTTTGTTTATGCTTTTTGTCTAACTCCAGCGTAATATCAAAAATCGTTAATTATGTGGGACACTGGGATTATTGTAGTGAATTTTCATTAATGTACTTGTAACCAACGTCATCTTTATTTCTTAACAACATTTGAAGCTCAAATGGAAACAAAGCGGAGGAGAGACTTCAAGTGGGAACCAGCGCGACAGACATTATTGAAGGTATTGACTAGCTTATTCGTGATTGTGCTTAAAATAACTTTGGTTAACTAATTCGCATCGATCGTTATCTTTTTTAATGATTTGTGGTTAATTTGTGTTTAGTTTAAGTGGGTATTGATAGGTTTTTAGTTGAGTTATTGAGATTTAAAAAACAATGGCTTACAAGTTGAACGTGTATGTAAAATAGGCTAGACTGTGAGCACGGCTCTGTAAACCGCAATTAGACGAAGTACAAAACCTCAAAAGTCGGACATAGGCAGGGTGTATCCAACAACTTATTTCGTATGGTATAAAAACTAATACGTTGCTGTTCAATAATATTGTTTCATTTGTATCCCTTTAACTGATCTATTATCAACTCTAAAATTGATGACATTGTCATATTTGTTGTTAGTATATATTTGATGTGTTTTTAGTGGAAGTTATATGTGTTAAATAGGCTAGACGGTGAGCTCGAATTCGAATCAAAAACCGGAATTAGATGACAAAACTTAACAGATCACTAATATATTAACTGTTAAGTATACTATTCTTTCATTAATTGATTTTTTTTTGTGTGTGTGTGTGTCGTTTTCAAAAGATTCTGGTCGCTGCTAGCTAGCAATTAGTTACTAGAAGCAAAATATAAGCGTTTCATGAATTTCGTCAAAATTTGAGATAGTAAGATATTACTTAGTGGTGAGGTAGGTAATATATTCTTTTATGCTTAATCGCTGGTCAATTTATTGAGTTATTTAAAAGGTCGACTTTATGTGCAAATTAGTTACGAAAACTGTGGATGGGAGTTTGGATAGGGGGTGCTTTATATGTTTATAATAATTGAAGGGGAAGAAACGGAAACCAGGTGTTCGGTCTGGAACAACTAATTGGCGTTATTAGCCATGTCCTGCATTCAGAATGCGGTCTGTGAGAAGGCGTGTTGTGGATAATGATGAGGCAGTGCCATTTGAAAGTGTTTAATGGAGAAAAAATGTCCCGGGTGATTTACAGTATGGCCATTCTCTTGATGCTCTATTTAATCATGACATACATAACAAGTATGTCAGAATAGAGGGTCTTGAACCTCATGGTATATAATATTTCTTTCCTATTCCAAGGTTATTCAACTGGCAGCTAATGTTCCCGAATATGTGCAACAAAGACAACTAATTAGTTCTTTATCTGTTCATGGTGTAGGAATTTAAACTGTAATCTGAACATATGATCGGGTTAACAGCAACTCGCTGATACTTTCAATTGATCACAATTCAGTTAATTCTTTATCCGTTGACGGTGTAGAAGTAAAAAATGCATCAGAAAGATGTGTGCCTGAACTTGCGGCCACCGGAAGAGTGGGTCATGGATATATGCAACAATGACGGACATTTGGTTCTTTGTCCATTCATGGGCCAGAAGTTGGAAACGCGTCTGGGAATAGTATCCAGGTTAAAGGTAAGGAATGTTGAAAATTTGTTTTGTAGATATATGTACCAACATTTACGGATATTGTTCTTATACTCAATTGCCATTTTTTTTTGTTTCTGATTTCTAAAATGGCGGAGTAAAAAAATTCATCAGAAAGATGTTGGTCTAAAAATTGCAAATTGCAAACACGCTTCTTATTAAAAGAATTATGTCACTGAGATTGTCTTTTGCCTCATTTTTCTATTCCAGCTACCCAAAAAGGATGCTTGGTTTTGACATCCTCGGCTACAATCATAACGCTCGGATTGCGTTTTTGGAGTTTTGACATCCTGGATTACATGAATCGGATGTGTGCTTAGTCCCTTAACAGAAGCTCCTTTACTAATTGACAAAAAAGTTCAGATTGTTTATGTAATAATATAGTATTTGACTTTTTTTTGATGATATCAAACACTCTTATTGCTTACAATATTCAAGATACAAATTAGTGTGCCACCCGAACCGTTTTAACACGTACTAAAACATGCTCGTTTATTCAAAAAGAAGATCATTCCATGGTTGACTTACTATCATGTTAATCCTTTTTCAATAATAGGTAGCAGTATGCATGTATACAGATATCTACATCTCTGTTTGCACACAACTATGTGTGTACTACTTGTTTGAGAAATGGTTGAGTTAACGAGCCTACAAGTTTGGTGCTGAAATGGGTCGGGTTGACTGTCGAAATAGGACATAAATGGATGTGTGTTGGGGCTTAAGTTTGGGCTAAAACGGGGCAGCTTCGGGACTGAAATGGGTGTGGAATTGGGGGCTGAATCAGGGCTGTGAAGGGTGCGTGTTGGGGCTGAAATGAGTGTGTTTGAGGTGACGAAATGGGTCTGGAACAGGTGTCTGCTACTTATGAGGTACATGATTAGTATCTTTATGATCAAGTGCTATGTTCTTTAAATGACGATCACAATACATCCCATCAGATGAATACTTTTTTTAACTATCAATTGGTTTTTTATTTCTACAAAAATTCAGTTACAGGAACTAAAATTCGATAAAATAGAAGGTACTTGGCAGAGGAAAACATTTTGATACGATGATCGACGAAAAACATAAGTACTATTTTTTAGTACGAAGTCATTTGTATAACTCGATGCCATCCAACCACCAAACAATTTGCAGCTAATAATGCATAATTTTGTTAAAAGTAAGTTACTCTAGGTTATAAAAAGAAGTGTTTGGTAGCTTTCTTTATTGGCTTTTTTTGCCCTTTTAGCTGTTTCTTTAGTTTTTGGTTTTAAAATAATGGATTTTGAATATTTTATGCAGGAAGTGGAAACTTTGTTAATCAGTCTTCACTATTGACCTTTCATATGTCGACTTCTTGAACCGGGTTCACAAAGCTGAGTTGAAACTCCGGTCTAAGCGTTTATGGGATGTACCACACCCATGGCTTAACTTATTTTGTACCAAATCAAGAATTCACGACTTTGACAAAGGAGTATTCAAGGGTATTTTGGGTACGATAACAACAAGAAGGCAGACATAGGTGAACTTAAGAAGATTGAGGTAACATTTGTTCATTTTTACCTCTACTTATTGATCTCATGTTATCACAACCAGGCATCACATCATTTCTACTTTGGGCTACTAACTTGCTTTAGCTATGCACGTCACTGAAGTACCATTTCATTCAATACTATGAGTTACTGTATTTGATTGTTTTGAAGCTAGACAGAAGATGTTTCAGCCTCCAAATTCATGTATATTGTATTTGTAAACTTCATATTATGTGATTTCTAGATGTGTGATCTGTTAATTTATGTTGCGAAATAATTGTTTAATGTTTCATTATTTGGAATGCATTTGAATGTCATGTTTAAATTCCACAAACTTCAAAGTATGTGTTCAAATTTCAGTCGTCTCACAAAACAACGCCAACCAAAACCCAAAACCCCATCGCAACACGCGGATGTCAAACTCTAATTCCAGGTTGGTATATAAAATGGTTTTTAAAGCATAGCTGTTGTACCATGGGCAGGGGTGTCAAATGGGTCGACCCGACCCGAACCCGATAAAGCCTTATAGGGTCGGGTTCATTCGGGTCCAACTACGCTTATCGGATCTATCGGGTCAACCCGACCAACCCGATAGCCTTATAGGGTCGGGTTAGGGTTATATTTTTCATACTTATCGGGTTCGGGTTCAACCCGATAAATGTATAAGCCTTCCTCGTACTTTTTTCATTTTAAGCCCAATAACACTTTAAACCCTTACCTGATATCAATTTAATGGCAAATGTTTTGTTTCTAAGCCTACTGCACTCGAATGTTCATGTACATATGTTAATGTTTTTTTCCCTAAGCCTACTGCTCATGTAGATATGTTAAGAATTTTTTTCTAAGCCTACTGCACTCTAATGAGTCAGTCTACATGCATGATTATTACATTTAGATATGCAAATATCAACTTTGTTTTAGATTCAACCCTCTTAACTGAAATCCACAATATTTGCTGATATCACATATATATTGTGTAGGCTGTAAATGATATAAATTTTAACTGCACTACTTAATTACCTAAACTTGTATAAATTTGTGTATCTTTCTAACGTGGGCTTATTTTAAGGAAAAAGAAAGATTGATTAGTTTTATGGATGGTATATTAAAGTAATCTTGTGATATTAATTTCACCAATCCAAGATTGTATTTTGTAAATCAGTAGGATAGTCAACTCGCCACAACCCGATAACAACCCGACAACCCAACCTGAATCAACCGGCCCCGTTTGGCCCGAAACCTGATAACCGGATAGCTTATAGGGTCGGGTTAAGGGCCAAATCTTGAGACACCAAAACTCGAATCAACCCGACCCGATAACCCGACAACCCGCCCCGATAACACCCCTAACCATGGGTGCCAGTGCCACAGAGTGTCAAACGACGATAAAATTAGTCGGAAAAAATTACATTTTGCTTGAGTTGAATTATCGCATATTACAACCATTTACAATTACATTTTGATATTTTCACATTCTATTTTGAACGTTACACGGAACACTTGCCACAATATCACAAATCGTTAATTATCTGCCGCTAGGAACCGTTGCTATGCACGGGTACTCGCCTAGTTATAACTAATCTCTAATCATCTCTCCATAAACCAAACAGTAAAACACATAGAAACTGACCCAAGAACTACTTAACTGGAACTACTACCACAGAACTGTCATTTACATCATACATCTAAAGATATTATACTTCATACAAATCACCATAAATCCACAAGAAAATTGAATCGCTACTTTCTTCACATCTGTACCAAATCCTCCCTAAAAAGAATCATGTTAATCGACTACATACTGTCCATAAACCCTATGTTTCTAAGTCTAATTTATTTCGTATACATACGGTCCTAGCAAAAGTCAATGGGAAAATTACTTTATAATGTGTGAAATGACCAAAAAACCAGTTGCCCTTTTACGGTTGCCCAATTAAAAATAGTTGCCCAAAATATACATACGTGACACGTGTCTCAGTATGATGGAAGTTGCCCAATCCTAAAAGTTGTCCGGTCTAATATGAGCATTTTTAAAAAATGGCCTAAAAATGCCCGGCCGTTGGGCAACCGGTCTATTCAACTATTTAATGGAGTAAAATTTTTCATTTCTAACCAGCAACACTTAAAAAGTTGTCCGAACTTGGAAGAGAAAAAGTTTTTCAAAATCACCTGGACAGGTATAATTTGAAACTTAATGGAGTAAAATTACAATGGATTAATATGTTGATATGCTTTACACATTGCACGATTAGTAAAAATGCATTTAGAAAATTGTCGATTATAAGTTTATAACTACCATGATTTTAATATGGATGCTCTTGTTGAGAACTTTCAAAGCATGATATGTTCTTTAAAAAAGCCTTGTGAGTACTCTCATCTTCTCAATCGACACCCACTACAATAAGGAAAAAAAAAAAAAAAAAAAAAAAAAAAAAAAAAAAAA
>LBNU01036774.1:12553-42673 GCA_014162995.1 Artemisia annua | reverse complement strand
AAAAAAAAAAAAATCAAAACCTTTTTTCAACCAATATAAATACCCATTTACCACACCTCTTTTTCCCACACTTTCAATACTTATTCTATTCTCTTCTAAACTTCTAATAGCCAAAAAAAATGTCTCAAGGAAACAACAACGATCCCAACTCGTTTACGAACCTCCTCGGTGGGTGGGGACCCATACGCGGGTTCATCATCAAATCCGAATTGGGAGAACCCAAACCTATTCGGTATGTCGAGTCAAGAAGCTTTCCAACAACATCAAGCGATGAGATTTTGGCAAGAATCCCAACAACAAAACACCTTAAACTCCAACTTCCAAAATCTCCAATTCACTCAACAATCCCAACAATCCCAAACGAAAACTAACGAAGTTCCCGAAACACCTACGTCTCCTCCAAAAAAAACCAAAACTCGTATTAAACGAAAGTCAAAAAAAACAAAGAACCCGTACCATGCGATGATGATGACGAAAATGAACAAGGCTACAAAGCCGAACGTTGGCAAGCAAGTGAAGAAAAATTACTTGCAACGTGTTGGGTGGCAGCAAGCGAGGATGAACAAGTCGGTCGTTCCCAACCCAAAGATACGTTTTGGAAACGGGTTGAAAATGAGTTCAATAAACACAATCCTCATAAACGCGTTAAAGATATGATACAATCAAAGTAGCGAACGTTGAACCGTGATTGCGAAAAGTTCAACGCGTGTTTCAAACGTGCCGAACACGATCAAAAAAGTGGGGAAAATGAAATGGATTTCCTCACACGTGCCAAAGATATGTATCGTAACGAGCACAAAAACTCGTCGTTTAGTAACGAGGAGGCTTGGTCTGTTTTGCGTAAACATAAGAAATGGGACGCACCGGACATGGTTGATTTAACCGGTGATGTCCTAAGCTAAACAAACGAGACGTTGTTTGGTCGTGATGCACATCCACGGCCGATGGGAAAAAAGCAAGCTTCGAAGAAACAAAGATCCGAGACAACGACAAGCACCGGGGGTGCGAGTACCGAAGGATTTGTTTCGTCGGCCCAATTCGGGGACGCTTTGCGCGAGGAGTATCAGGCTAAACGTGAAGATGCGTGCTTGGCTTACAAAGCAACCGCTGAAAACCAATACTCAGCAATACGGACGAGGGACTTTGAATTTTTGTTGGCCGACACTACCGACAAAGATCCTTACTACGTGACGCTGGTGAATATCGAAAAGGACTGTATCATTGAAAAATACGGGTTGCCAAAGCGTACGGAATGAATAAATGTGTTGTGGTGTAATGTTTTTTTATGTCTTTTTATTTCGTAATGTTTTTTTTTCTTTTNCATTATGCCATTGAGAGAGAGAGAGAGAGAGAGAGAGAGAGAGAGAGAGAGAGAGAGAGAGAGAGAGAGATTATCGTCGAAAAACTTAGTTACTTGCGGCGACGGGTAGCCGACAAGTTATAATTAATACATCTAATATACTGAAATAAAACGTTCTCTAGGTGTATACATGTATGACTCCGATAGACTTACGTATTTTCGACCGTATATTATTTAATATTACTTGAGCACAAACCAATAAGTACTACATTTAATTTCAGCAACTAAGCTAACAAAATAAAACACGAAGCTCCTCGCATTCAAGAGATCTAAAACTAATAAAATATGAATTCTTTAGGTTGGACGATGTGATTTTCATTTGAGAGTAGTGTCCTGCTAGGCATTATTTATTTATTTATTTTTTTATTTATTTTTAATTGCACTTTCCCACGAACCTTGAATTGAGGGTGTTGGCAGTGCTTGGATGAAGGCATGGTAAGGGATCCATACTGTGCGAGAACACCGCCGGCTATTCGGTACCGCACGGTATGCTACATTCATATGAAAGTTTCACGCACGGTATGGGTTGAAATTTTCGACCGTTAGTGATTTTTTTTGAACGTTGGAAGGTACAAACGGTTGTATTTAATTGGTTCGACTATATTGTTAAATGAGCCGTTTGAGTGGTCTAACGATAGTAGTCTCGAGTTTTTTATTAACGTGATTGAGGAAGATGATACGGCAAGGTCGACACGAAAATCAGTAAAACGCAATCGGATCAAAGCTGCAGAAAGATTGCATCGTGATTATCGTGAATGCATGTTTTTAATGTGAAACATGTTTCTTTCAGCCTATATAAACTAGATATTATATACTCAAGTCATAAACTCCCTCCCTTGATCTGAAACATTACCCCATATTCTCCCGCAATGACAGGACAACGAAGAATCCTCATCGTTACGTATCCAGGCCAAGGCCTCGTCAACCCATCCCTTCGTTTCGCTAACCACTTACTCAAAATGGGTGTGTTGGTCACCTTTTCCTCCAGCTTCTCAATCATACGACGTATCGACAAACAAAACACCTCTCAAGGCCTAACCTTTGCTCCATTCTTTGATGGCCATGATAACGGCATACAACCAACTACTAACCTTAAAGAATTCCTCACAGATTTTGAAACAAATGGGTCATGTGCCATCGCGGAAATCATTAGTTCCGCGGCTGCCACAGGCAAACCATTTGATCACTTGATCTACACCACTATTGTACCTTGGGGGGCAAGAGTTGCAAATGCCCATAATCTCAAATCCACTCTCCTATGGTGCCAACCAGCCACCGTCTTGGGTATTTACTACTACTATTTCAATGGCTACGAGGACTTAATATCTAGTAACAAAAACAACCCAACGTTTTCGATTAACTTACCTAGATTACCACCACTAACCATTGCTGATTTACCATCCTTTTTTTCGCCATCTAGCCCTACGGAACACGATTGTATTTTATCACTTTATAAAAATCATATCGACGCGCTTAAAACATCTTCAAGAATCCTTATTAACACTTTTGATGAACTTGAAATTGAATCCATAAAGGCTATTGATAAATTTAACTTCCTTCCCATTGGACCCTTAATCCCATCAGAATTGCTGGAAGAAAAAGTCACATTGTCCAGAAAAGAAGAGGAAGCTTACATTCAATGGTTAAACACAAAACCAAAATCTTCAGTTGTGTATGTTTCATTTGGAAGCTGGTATAATTTAACAATTGATCAAGGAGAGGAGATGTCAGCTGGTTTGTTGGAGAGTGGGCGGCCTTTTTTATGGGTGATAAGAGACGGTGCTGAAGCCGCGAAACTAAGCAAGATAGATGAATTAAAAAAACAAGGCATGATAGTAGATTGGTGTTCTCAGGTGGAGGTGTTGACCCACAAGGCAGTTGGGTGCTTTGTGACGCATTGTGGCTGGAATTCGACGGTGGAGACATTGGTAGCTGGTATTCCAGTGGTGGCGTTTCCTCAGTGGACTGATCAGGGGACTAACGCAAAGTTGATTGTAGATGTGTGGAAAATAGGCGTTCAAGTGAGGATCAGGGAGGGAGATGGGGTGGCGGAAGGGAAAGAGATTACAAGGTGTGTCGAAATGGTCATGGGAGATGGTGAGATGCGAGAAAACGTTGTGAAATGGAGCGAGTTGGCACGAAAAGCTCTTAGCAATGGCGGATTGTCCACTGTCAACCTCCAAGCTTTCTTGGATGATGCTTGATTTCTGTTATATGTTATAAGAATAATGTGGCATATGGTTCGTTTGGTTTGTTTAGGTTAATTTTACTTGCATTGGATTATCACTTAACCGTGTTTCTCTAGACTTTGCACAAAGAAGTTATGCATGGAAAATATATTCCACATGAATAAAAGTTACAAAGTTCAATCCCCCAAAGAAATAATAGATCCAAATACTAAATCAAATTACTAGCTGTAATTCCATTTTGTAAGATGTTTGGATCTACAACCAAAAACTTCTTGTACCACTCTGTAATTCTTATTTGTAATATGTTTCTCGAGCTGCTTGCTAAAATAGTCGACCTTGTTTTAATAAAAGTCAAGCTGTTAGAGAAAAAACCAATCAAATGACAAGTATTGTACCAAAACACTAGCATATGGAAGAAAACAAAAAAGAATCCTTCAATTGTTTTAACTCATTTTCTACTCATATATTTTATTAACAATACGACAAAACTAGCTAATATGCTCGCTGCAAGTCAAGTTAATATATTTGAAAAAAAGAACAGCATCCAACGAAACATTAGAGTATATATTTATGCAGGAATCATGATATAGTCATTGACTCATTGTCGAGTGTATTCCACCAACTAGTTTTACCTAAACAATATTAAAACACAGAGTTGAGATCAAAATATTTATCTTCGACAAACTTTTTATCAAAATTAAATTAAAAAAGAAAAAAAATAAAAAAAATAAACCATTTTCCACTTCTTTTTTTTTTAAATAAAATATTTATCTTCGACAAACTTTTTTTTTCGAGTTTTGTTGGGTGAATAAAATTTGCGTCTGAAAAAAAATCACATGTGATTTGTATGTTAGGAATCACGTGTGATTTCATAAAAGAACACGTGATTTTAAAATAGCAAATCACATGTGATTTCTCCAGACCTAAATTTCAACACTTACAAAAAACGTCAAAAAAAAAGTTTCTCGAAAGATTTAAAAGTGCCCCTCTATAGATAGATGATTTAATTTTCTTCATGATAGTATGATTTTTTCGCGTAACGATTAACTATTTACTAGATATTTAATTTTAAAAAAATGATAAATTTTTTTTTAATCAAAAATGAATCTTTAGGATAATATTTGTGTTTACATTAAACTTTTCTCTATTTAGACTTTACAACAGTGGGACAATTAAAATAAGGATTTGAGATGGGTAAATAGTTGGTGGGAGTTATTCTATAAAAGAATAGTTGGTGGGGGAAATATAGAACAAAATGATGTGACATATTTATATACCATGGTTTCAAAAGGCCAGTAATGGCGGCGTAAAGGCGCCATAAAGGTGCGAGACATGACCTCCATCCTACGCAATAAACAAAGGCGTTGGCTTAATGTGTGCCATGTGATGAGGCTGTGATGAGGCTGTGATGAGGCATGGAAATGTGCTATAAGGCATGCTAATGCGTAAGCCGTGATAACCACTTAAGGGTAGCCTAGTGGTAAAAGGGTTTGTGACTATCACTTTAAAATGTGTGAGGTCTCAAGTTCAATTCCTGCTGTGGCGGTTGGTTCAAACCCCGTGGATTAGTCGGCCAAAAAGGTCAGAAACCATGGTTATCAAAACAAAAATGTGTAAGCAATGACGCTTTTTTTGAATTCAACTACGATAATTTTTTTTATTTTATTTATTATTATTTTTTTTAGAAATGAAGAAAATTATATGTAAAGATAATTTAATAACTTAGTCATTTATGTATAACACTTTTTGTAAACTTGATATATATGAAATATGATATATAATATATAATTTTATAAATATTTTCATGTTTTTGCCGCTTTAAGTCTTAAAAACGATAAGGCTTAGCCATAGCTCCTAAAACATAAGACTTGAATATATCGTTATGGCACGTCTCACGCCAATTGAAACCTTGTTATATATAGACTCTTTTGACCTATCGCTTTTCTTTTGCTTTTTCTTATGAGCACAAGGATATGCAAATTAAAAATAGTTTACAAGTAAAGGTTGTTTCTCCTTCATTTTTTCTACTTTTTCAAGACAAACTTCAATCATCTTAACTTTCTCAAATATCGACATGAAATAGTTATAAAAACGTGACACATGTATATAGTTTTCTTGAACTTTATAATTTTAAAAATCTTAAAATAGTATGTTCACACAATATGATTCAATGAACTAACTTTATGTTTAGCTATGCTAAAAAGTTTAGAGAATGAATTTAATAATGATAATGGCTCAATGCAAGCTATATCCATCCTCTTATAATAATTATTTCTTTCGTTTCAAAATATAAGTTAATTTTTACTTTTTGAATTCAACTTTAACTTTTAATATTTTTATTTATATTATATAATACTTGATGCAAAATATATAAATGAATTGGGATTTAAATGTACTTTATCAAATATTATATAATACATACAAAAATATTTAAAGACAAAGTTCGATTCAAAAGGTAAAAATGGTCTTATATTTTGGAACCGGTGGAGTATCATTAAAATTCGATTGACGGGTTGGAGTGGACACGTGTCATTATTTTAACTATGGTAGCCCAGACCCAAAGTAGCCCATGTCTGGTTTGAGAAAAAAAAAAAGATTTTTGTCTAAGAAAGCACCCCGCTTAGTAGCTTTGTCCATTTCAAGAATTTTCTCTTTAAGAAAATATGAAGAGAAAAAGAAAGAAAACAAGATGTCAATCATGGATACCTTTTTCTTTTATAAAGTTAAGAGAAAGTTAAATACTATGTACTTAAAAGATATAGTTTGTTTTCAGAAACAAAAGACGTGGATAAAAAAAGTATCAAAATATATTGAAGTAGGTCATGCATTCACATGACACTAATTTGATTTCCAGGTCTTTGGTAAACCTGATTTGATTTCCAGGTTTGGATTCAGTGCTTGTTTTGAAATAGATAGACTTGCCTGGCCCTTGCTTGCATTGACTTGAGACTTTCCATACAGTTACATAGGTGCAAAGCAAAATACAAATTTATTTAGAATAAATATCCAAATAACAAATTAAATGACACTGATCGAACCCATTGTCATTCATTGCCCTAATTAAGCTCATACATCGATTAACAAACCAAGTGCAACCAAAGTAAACGCCACCTTATTCTTATGTTGGTTGGAAGATAAGTTTCAGCAGAAGAAGCTAAAGGCGATAATGACACAAAACGAGGTTGAACATTCATAACACGAACTTACAATGCCTTACATAGGCTGATCACATTGACAATTATTTATTAGAGTAGCTAACACATGAATCAGCTCGCTACTTGACCAACTACTTGACACACATAACTTGGAATTACGAAAACAAAAACAAACTGACATTGACTTAAGCGTTAACTAAGTAGGAAAGCCCAGGGAAGTTTCAACTCGAGTAACTTAGAAGATCGGATTTCAAGCATCATCTAAGAAAGATTCTAGGTTGACTGAAGACGATCCACCTTTCTTCGTAGCTTCGCTTGACAACTCTTTCCATTTCAACGCATTGCCTCTTATCGACCCATCTCCTATCACCATTTCCACACACCTTACAATCTCCTTCTCTTCCACCACTTCATCTACATTCCCCCTCTTACCCTTGTTGGGCCATAATGTTATAGAAGCAAATGATTAGGGTACTTTAGTGTTTATATTATGTATTTAGATTAGAAGTCTGTAAACCCAATTGTATTGGGCTAGGTCCAATAAGAAACGGTTATATGTTAGGCTTACAACGTTTAGAAAAGTTGTGTCGCTTAGTTTTATGGAATCGGTATGTCTGTTNATTTTTTAGGTTTAGTGTGTAGCCAGCTCATGATACTGTCCTCTTCTTTTTCCAAAGATTAGGATGGGATCAAGGGTCCAATAGGAATGTACTTAATTTTTCAATGGCTTTAATGGATTCATTTTCAAGTTCATCAAAACTATTTATAAGAATGCTGGAGTTTGTTTTGATTACATCAATATGTTCTTTATAAAGTGATAGCATAAACTCATGATCCTTTCGAGTTGAAGGCAAGAAAAACGATGGTAAATCAGCCATCGTTAGAAGTGGCAGTCCAGGTAATTTAATCGGGACCAAAGGGTTGTTTTTGTTACTAGATATCAACTCTTGATACTCATTGAAATAGTAATAGTAAATAACTAAATATTTAATACAATGGCTGGTTGGCACCAAAGGAGAGTGGATTTGACATTATGGGCATTCACAACATTTGGAACCCAAGGTACAATAGTAGTGTAGACCACGTGGTCAAATGGCTGCCCTGTTGCAGCTGCTGAGGTGAGGAGATCAGCAACAGCAACAGAACCAGTTTTAGCAAAATCTGAGATTAGTTGTGGAAGAGTATCAGTTGGCTGCAAGCCATTGTCATGGCCATCCGAAAATGTAGCAAATGTTAGAACATGTGGGATAGTTTCTTTGATGATTTATAGGAGTAAAGAACAGGTACAGAAGGTGACAGATACACCCATTTTAAGCAGGCGATCAGCGAAGCGAAGGGATGGGCTGATGAGGCCGTGGCCTGGGAATGCCACAATCAAGAATTTTCGTTCTCCAGTCATTACGGTAGAGGGTGGTGGTTATGGACTAGGGAGTGTTTATGTTTACGACTTGTGTTCAAAGTGAAATGCAAACATGTACTATTTATAAGCAAACAAAACAAATTTTTGATATTTTCACTTATTTTATATGATATCCATGTGTAACACTTGGTTGATTTCAAGAATCTTTTTGGATTGCTAATTCATCCCCCACAACACATCCCTTGTATACAAAGTAGTGATGGTGTCTAACGAAAAGTGATATAGTGACAGAATTATTAAAAGTGAGAAAGGTAAGACATTTATTACATGGTGTTTGACGAAAAGAGATATAGTGTCACATATTTGAAGTGTCACATATTTGAAATGACAATGAAAATTTGAAAAAAGATGCATTCATTTTTATAGATGTATTTGAAATTTGTAGTTGTGGTTACTTCTTATTTTTAAAATTTTAATTATTCTTCTCATTTAATCCTAACTCGTTGTCTGACAACGTGAAGTTAACTTTTATATTATAGAGTAAAATAAATCGTTCGTCCTTTAACTTATATCAAAAATACACGTTGAGTCCCAAATTCAAAATAAATATGCCCAAGGCCCCTTCGGTTCATGTTTTGCATCGCCCAAAGTCTTTTTGACTAACCGTTGTAAGTCAACATCTGTTAAGTCCCCCATGTGTCTTGCACATGAGCGTATTTTGGTCATTCATGATATGGGATCATTTTGTCTTCGGACTAAAAACACAATCCCACACCCACCCTCTCTTTATCTCATTTCCTGCTTTTCTCTCTAAATTTCCGCTTCTCTCTCTAAAATTAACACCAACAAAATTATCAAATCGCATCCATCTACTCTACTAAAAAACATAAACTGCATCAAACACCAATCTTCATACTCACACACAAGATCAAAACCCACAAGATTTTTGGGATGTTCTTGTGGTGAAGAAAGATGAATGTTCTATAATTAAAAAGACTGTAAATGTATTGATGAATTTTATTGTACAACTCCTTGTAAAAAACGATTTATTAGAATATTTGCAATTCTTGTATATGGCAGTTTCATATCATATAACATGGAGTAAGTTTTTACACCTTTACACCACCACAAAAACAGATTCTAAATGGGACACGAGTCAATTTGATGTAGTGCATCTACCTATTTTCAGGTGACAAACCGATTTATTGCAGGTTTATATGATAACATTGTGTCTCATTGACACGCACGATCTCTATATCCTTTTATGAAATCACTATGATTGAAACATCATTAGGGTAATGCCTTCGATCCCCTTGTGGTACTTCCAATAACTCATGAAAATCAAAACCTGCAAAGGGACAAAGGCTTACTTAGACATGTAATTATGTTTAAACCAAGTATTTTGGCCTGACTTGGGAGTTCAACTCCTAGGCATATTGTTAAAAGCATAAGGATCCTTAGTCAATTAGACTGAAGGTCATATATTCTATCAAGTCACCCCAGTCCATTAGTATAGTTGATTGCTTAGGGAAATGCGTTGATTGACTCATGTTATGATGATGAGTTGTTATGATGCTTTTTGTCATGTTTTTGTGATTCCTTCATGATATAGCTTGCCTGAAAACATAGCATGAGGCTCTGCAGGCTTGTGATGTCAAAGTGTCAGGTGCATTAAATGTAGGACTTGACTTGACGGTTGTTTGCAGCCGTCGTCCTTTTCTTTCTTCTTTGGCTAATCGGGGTAATTATTTTGAATTTTTGCGAGAAGGGCGCGTGTTTCGTGATTACATGCATCCAATTAATCACATAGCAATTAACAACTTTAATCATGCAAATCAGTCAATCCATTTAAATACAATATTTAAACTAATATTTCATTGTTTATCATTATCATACATCATCTATTGAAGATCTAATTTTATGCATGCAACAACAATTGGAGCTTATCGCATAAATCAATTAAAATTAACAAATCTAGCAAACATGCATAATAATAACAAATACAAATTCGTCTTCTTGTCTGATCTAGATCTTCAAGCAATGGAGACTTTGGCCATCTAGGTCAAACGACCTGAAAAATAATTAGGGTTTTCGACCTCAAATAACCAAAACCTTTAAAAGAACTAGAGCTGACTCATACATGATAATTAAATGGTGTATAAGTGGCTCTGATACCACTATAGTAAAACATAAGTGTAAATGATGTGGAAAACTAGAAGGGGGTCGAATAGTTTTACGTCTTTTTAATTTATATAAACTTTGCTTTTAAAAACACTTCGATTCTAATTTATGTGATATCAACACATGCACTATATGAACAATTCTATCTAATTAACTAAGCAAATATAAAGTAAATATAAACGTAATGAAAAGATAGAGTTAGAAAAATCAAACCACAACACAAGGATTTATAGTGATTCGGCTACGAAGCTCCTCTTCGCCCTACTTCACTCCCCGAGTCACCTACTCGAGAGTTTTCTTCACTATGTCAACAAACTCCCTTATGGCGGAGAAACCTTACACACCTTTGGTTACACCATTTAGCGACACCAAGCAAAATGTTGAGTTCTAATAGTAGCTAGAACCAATCTCACAACTTCTCACAACTAGTCACACCTTCTACACAACACTACTACTCCACTACTTCACTACTATCTCTTCACAACACAACTTCTATCTACTTATCACAAGCACTACACAACTTTACAAATGATTTATACAATCTACAAAACTAATCTACAATACTTCTTGATTTAATATTGAAGTAGTATTCTTCCCTTGCACTTTGAATGAGGAAGGATTGAATCACTTGAAACAAAGATTTATAATCTTATGATCAAAGGATTTAGAGAGATGTTTGGAAAGGATTAGGACTGAAAATTTTCGTGCAAAAGGTAATGAAAAATTGCAGGAATGAACCTGTATTTATAGGCAAAAGAATCTGACAACAGGAGCGTGCCGGCCCCCTTAAAATTAAGGGGGCCGCCCTCCTGTAACAGCAGATTCTTTTGTCTTTTTCTGGGGAAAGTTTATTTGGTGAAAAACTAGCTGATTTTGGTTAAAATTTTGAATTCATATATTTGTTATGAATTTAACCTTTTCCTTTAATTACCAAAAGTGTTTTTCAAAATATATAACATGTTTATATCATTTTATAAACTTTCTAATGTCTAAATAAAAATCCTTTTGATCATAAAATGTTTAAGACATTTGTTTATTCATACCTTAAGTGATTTTGTTGAATGAAATAATATTTGTTACTAAATACTTATTTACGTAGTAATCTTGCATTTAATGTTTTTACATTTTGTGATCGTCAAAACATAGGGATATCAAAAAATATAAATAACGTATTTATTCATTATTTATATATTGTTGTAAACAAGAATTGAAGGAATGAATATTCTTCTTATTAATCTATAATGACAGAGGTACATGGTGTATATATAAGTTAAACAGTAGGGTAAAAACCCTAATAGCTAACTGGGGCGTGGGCTTCTTATGGGCTATATGGAATCCACTAATAATTATTTATAACACTCCCTCTTGGATGTCCATATTGTTAATACGCTTAGGAAATGCTGCCTCGTTAAAAACCTTGTCAGGAAAACCCAGTGGGACAAAACCATGACTAAGGGAAAAAGAGTGCAGCGCGTATTATCTCCCTCTGATGACTACATCACTTGAGCTCTTTGAGTAGGTGCATTCCAATGTTGTGGTTCAATGTCTTGAATGTTAAGGTAGACGCGCTTTGGTAAATAGATCCCACCAAATTGTCACTTGAATGAACTTGTTGAACAATAAAATCACCATTCTTTTGTAAGTCATGATTGGAAAAGAACTTTGGCAAAATATATTTTTGTCTTGACGCCTTTGATGTAACCTTCCTTGAATTAAGCAATGCATGCTACATTATCTTCATGCAAAACCGTTGGTGCCTCTTTTCCAGAATTTCTAAATGGTTGGATGAACTATCCGCGATTGTTTGCTTTGCCGAACGCTATGAAATTTCACTACCGTCACTTGTGAGTATGTATCCACTTTAAGACCGACCATTGTTACGACCAGACATATATCCTGCATTAGTAAAACCAACTAAACTTGTTTTGATGGGTTAGTAAAATATAAACCCATATTTCCTGTACCTTAAAGATATCGAAACATTTACATTATTCTATTCCATTAATTTGTTCAATTTGATCAATTATTATTCTCGAGAATTTTAAATCATAACACGTGATTTATGCATTCTATATTCCTTAAGGAATCTCAACATCAAACGAGCTCTTCTATTATTATGTTAGACGCATACTTATTTCTTTTATTGCCAGACTTATACAATATTAAACTACATTATTGGATCCACCACATGTGAACATGCATCTCCATGATCATTTACAAGTCTTTGAGAAAATATACGTGTGCCATCACTTGTATCTTATGCATAATCTCATTTCATTTTCTCATAAAGACCAATGCATATCCAATAATTCATATGTACTGACTTTAAATGCCAGTAACCATGTCTCGTCACAAGAGACTTTAACCTTTCATTAGCTCTTTGCGTCTTTACTTCTTTTGGCCATTCATTTATACATCTGCACTTCATGCAGATATGCTTCCATGATCCTCACCATAATTATAGCGCTATCTTATTTATTTACATCATCATTACCATATCGACGTCGATTCGTTACTTTTCGATTCCACACTTTACTAGACATTATACTAACCAACATTTATCAGGACTTATGAATAGTAACTTTCGGGCCGTTTTTTTTTTAGCCCGCTCGGGTTAGGCCCATGAAGCTATTTGGTGTATCCTACCCGAACCTGACTATTCATCGCCACTCACAACTTTAGTTTATATTTTAGATCCGTCCGGGTATATCTCCGACTATTGCACCGACGGTTTATGGGTATATCCCCTGATCCGAAAGATCAGATAAATGCAAATGTGTATTGAAACCATTATTTTATTCCATTTGTGGATATGCGCTCGCCATTTGTTCCTATGTACAGTTCCAGCTCCTTTTTTGTCCACATATTTTTTTCTTCTTTGCTATATCTTATGATTGAGTTAGGTCGGCAGATTGTTTTTCTTTTTTTTTTTTTTTTTTTTTTTTTTTTTTTTTTTTTTTTTTTTTTTTTTTTTTTTTTTTTTTTAATTTGTTTGTAACATGGTAGGTTAACTTTGGGATTATGTAGTTGGTTACTTTGAGATTACCTTATTTTTTTTGCAACTTATAAGCTTATGTTATCATTGTTAATATGTCTATGTTAGGTTGAATAATGTGATAGTAGGTGTTATGCGTAGCTATTAGTCATTTGTGTATGCTTTTCTTGATGTGAGACTGTATGTAACTTCATAGTTTATGTTTGTTGTTTTGAATATTTGATTATATCTGCCTATAATGGAAGTGATCGGGTTTCTTTTGGTTGCAGACCATGTTACTGAAATTGTTAGAGGCTTGAGAGCAGCTGTATATTGGCGGGGCGTTAACACTAACGCAGGCATAGCGGTTGTTCCGCCTTTGTGAAATCGCTTATTGATGAATCGCTTGAGAGCAGCCGTATTTTGGCGGGGCGTTTACACTAACGCAGCCATAGCGGTTGTTCCGCCTTTGTCAAATTGGTTATTGATGGATGGCGTAACAACAGGCGTATTTTGGCGGGCCGTTTACAGTTACGCAGCCACGTCGGTTGTTCTGCCTTTGTGGAATCGGTTATTGATGAACACTATAAGTAACATTGTTTTTTTGCAAAAGTTATTATGCCTGTGATGATTGTTGGAATTTCGGTGAGATGTTCCGGCCTTAACTTGGTGGGCCAACGACCGGATGGCGTAGCATATATGCCTGCTATGCAACCAGGTTTCGTTGTAGCCGTAGGGGAATTCAGACACTTCTATGACCTGAACACCGTACACAGATCTGAGGCTGATCTTTTATTGCAACCCATTTTTGAAATCTCTGGAAAACATGTTCGAAGCTAACAATTTTGTATTTAGCATTATTGTTTATCGTATGAATTCCGGACATCGAACGTTCATCCTGCTTGAGGTACTTTTCTTATTTTAATTCTGAATGGTTGTTCTGATTCCGTTATTAAACTTTATTTCGGAATTGTTGATTTTGGATTGCATGCAGCAGACTTTCGAGCGGTCAATGAGTTTTGTGGCCCGTCTGTGACACACCATGAGCATTGATGATTTATATATCGGCACAAGCAGCTCATAAGGTACAATTGGAACCTTTTTAATTTTATATGACTTACTCATATCTTTAACTATATAGGTTCTTTCAGGTTTGACTTACACTTCCGCAAAAATCTTATCTTCTCCAAGTCAACTCTGCGTGTCGCTTGAGATGGGAAGTTGCTGGAGAACAGGAACACAAAAGAATAAAAGGTGCCTGCAATACATTAGATTCTGTTTTTTTTAATTATTGGAACTGAATTTTTTTTTCCATAAATGCAGGGTTAAAACATTGTGCAGAGAGTGACATACCATATGTCCATATGATTCCTCTTACAGTATACCGGATTACAGTTCACACCCACCATTTTACACTGCTGAGACCGGTTAGTATTCTTTCAAATTGTAAAAGAGCAGCACAAAACAATACAAAGAAAAAGATTACATTAATTGTCAACAACCTCATTGGTACTTTCTTAATACAGGTACAACGCAATTAAATATACATGTTTATATAATTATAATTTAAATTGGAAATAGGAGTAAATTACTTTTGTTGCTAAAACTTGGGGTAGTAATTGATATCGGGTTTTTTAGGATCGCAAATGCAAGCTAGCTATCTGATTATCTTTGAGTTTATTCTCTATTAAAGTTTGGGAGTTTATTATTTGTGTGTAAAGTTTTCGACTTTTTTTTTTTTTTTTTTTTTTTTTTTTTTTTTTTTTTTTTAATTTTTCTATTCTTACTTTTTTTACGAAAAGTGCTTTAAACTTAATATTTTGGTGCTTATGGCTTATTAGCTTGACGAACACCCTAGAAATAATAGCTAATCCAAACATCCTGTTAGCAAAACATTACCATATCCGATAATATGTTTTTTATCTATGGCTGTTAGGTGACTTCTAATGGATCTGTAGATCGGTTAGAAATGATCTAGGGGGCATTTTATGTCAGGAGAAATGGCAGTTTTTAGAAGGAACAGCAAGAACGTTGAGAAAGGTGTGACCTTTCTTTGTGGTGTAAGACAGCAGGTAACCTCGAGGTCTAATCTCTGCAATTTAAAAAAAAAAAAAAAAGCTAAAAGAGTTTGATTTGAACTCGGTAATTGATACTAGGTCGCACACTGGATACATTGAATCCTAGCGTTTGTTTTAGGAAACATTGATAATAACAATTCACCGTAAGGTTGTTATATTCAATTTTTACGCAGTTTTGGAGATTTGGATTTGGAAAGCAGTATGTTTCTAATGCTATTTTGAACTGTGGATTTATAGGACAATGGCAAAATCGAGACTGATCATCATGAAGCGAATACGATTATACAAGATAAGTTTTTACTTGATTCCTTATCTACAGTCGTTGATTCGTTCATTGGTAAATGAATCTTTTGGATCATTAGCATAGAGTGTACACATTAAAATTGAACAAGTTTCTAATAACATTAAAAGTAAAGTTTCTAATATGTAGAATCAACATATAGTGTTCTAAATTTAAATAACATGTGGAATCTTTGAATTTGCAGACGTGAAATTGTTATTTGTTTAGCTACAACAGGACTAGATAGGCGAGAAAAACATTATACAGAACCTCTTGGTTTAGATTTTAGGTTGTCAATTGAATCTGTGACGGGACATACGAGATGAGAATGGGGTATGTACATGAATATGCCGTAGATGACTGTGTACAAATCCCCGTGTATAATGTGATATATATAAGTACTTTGAAAATTTATATTTGCGAAATGTGACTGTGTAGATTAATTGATTTCGTTTAACTTTTGTGATTCTTACTTTTTTTTAACCTTACTTTTAGATGGCAATGTATGTAAGCCACGCTGCAAATGTGGCTCCTGAAACCTACTGGAAATATATTGGCAAACACTCCCATGCCAAAAGTAGTTACTAATCTTCTGTCTAATGTTAAGCTAATTTATCTTATACCCTTTCGCCCATTTTTATAATTAGATGTTCATGGTTATGCATTGAAATAATTTTTCTGTAATAATCCTTTTAGTAACGTCTGTTGTGATAGAATATTTTTTTTTATTCGTTAATCAAACCCGGTTAATAGGATGAAGAAACACAATAAAAAAACAAGATAAACTTATAATTGATTTGTAATAACTGAAGAAAAATATGTGTAGGGTTGAACCTTGGTAGATGTGTTCGTTTCACTAAACTAGCTCACTTATGAAGTTTATGTTTATATGATTGTTGGATTTTGTTTGTTAATAGGATGAAGATATAGTATCATAACCAGGCCGAGGAATCGCAAAAAGTAGCTGGCAAACACTATGCCGAGGGAAGGGAGACAATCATGATATGAGAACCATCCAAGGATGTTACAAGACATCACTTACTACCTACAACTGCTTCTAAAGGTAATTTTTTTTTGCCTAAAGTGGAGTTGGGATTGCCTTTTTTTCTCCTTATGGAATATAAACAGAGAACCTTAGGAATTAATAAGCAAGGAGTGTTTATTTAAGCTTACTAATTGCGCTTCGGCTTCTATTTAATAAGTATTTTATGGTTTATCATGAAAACGTTTATAAAAGGTTATATGGAGTCTTTAGATTAACTTATGATAAAAAAGGGAGAAATAGCTTATAGACTATAGACTTAACCTTGAAAGTTCGAAATTATAGACTTACAAAACCAAGACCTTCCCACCGACGTTCCTGAATTGAATTTGGAGAAATTTTGTCTATGTACTGTTATAAACGTAGCATTAAGAAAAAATGTGTTTTTTTTAGCTACATTGTATTGTAGATAGAACCGCCTTTGCAAAATTAGGGTATCCAGTAGCCTGGGATTTTTCTGGGCACCCATAACTTGATGATATTGACATCTTTTGAACTAAAAAAATGGATATAAAAAAGGTCACCATAAATATCTTTGAATGTAAGATTGTCATTCATCTGTCAAGTAAAGTAAGAAAATACAATAATATGAGATGGACAATGTAGTAAAATGTGTCGGGTTTGAATGAATTGGTGTGCTGCAATTTTTTTTTTATTTTATAAATTCATTTTTTTAATTACTTTTTGATATTCGTGGAATAATATACCCACTCTTGCTCCCATTTTTTTTGTGGGTGTCTAGGCGCAAGCTCAGGTGAAGGTGTGGAGGTTTGTGTTTCTGATAATAGAGGTGGTGAAAGAAGGGGATAAGCAATGATCAAGCTGTTAACTTGACTTCACATACTTATAAGTAGTGACATTGTTTATGCTAATGGTATGCTACATTGTTTGTATAATGTTGCATAGCATAGTTTCGAGTGATTGAAACACTACTTACCGTTGTCTACTGTTAACCTTATAAACTCCTCATGTGTAGGGTAACTTTGGGCACCGCACTCACAGTTTCTGGAAGACAAGAACAGGCATACAAGCTAATTGAACAATCCAACGCTCAAGATCTTATTGTGCATTATCGGGGAATGTATGTGTTCGCGTTGGTATAGGCTGGAACAGCAGATACCAATACACTCTGCCAAGTACTTCGTTTTGTTGTGTTAGATGTGAGTTTTGATATCAGCCGTTGGATTCGTCCTGTACTTTAAAACAGGTCCGTGCTACTTCGGATTTTACTTTTTTTTTTAATAATTAGTGTCTACTGGTAGCTAATGCTCTTCATGGCATGTCAATGAAATGATCATCGGTTTAGTTTTGCTCATATTTCTTGGGCGTGAGTTTTTTTGAGTCTGTATGCCCTTTAGTTAAAACATGTCTTCAAGTGGCTTTTATGTCTAATGTGATGGTTCTATTGGTGCCTTAGAAGCAGTATAAATCTAACAATGTTCATATTGTGATATTTTTTTAGATCGAGGATTGGCCAATTTACTTTGAAGCTTCATTTAGGTTTGACGATATAAAGGTGCAACAAATTTGAGGTAACATTACACATTCATACCTATATCAACACCTTTTTTCTCTTATCAGTTTTGTGAGTTGTCTGATATTTTGATGGAGTGTTGGATTTAAAAATAACCTTTAACAAAGCCCCAAATGTGTGATTTTTTATATTTTTTTTAACTATTACTTTTTTATATTTATTACTGTCATATTTAAAGTGACTTAATTGGTTTAAGATCCTGCCCTTTTACTTATTTTGTATGAATGTGTTTATTTTTTAGTTTAGTGTTTATGTTTTTATTGTTTTTTGTGTGGTTTTTTACAGGGAGATTTGAAGAAAGTTGATGATATGGGGTATTCATATGGAGTTACCTTATGGCACTATGGCTGATGACGAGATGAGAGGTCTCAATCTTGAAGGTTTGCAGAATAATCCACAGTGGGGTATTCATGTGGAGTTACTTATCATGTTCCTGCTTTTGCGACATTTGTTTAGATCCCAGGTTTTCTACATTAACAGCTTTGATGATAGTCTTTCATGTTTAGCTCCTTTACAGTACAAAAAAATTATGTTCATTGAAGTTTTGTGTTGATAAAGAAACTAAACCCTAGAACTCTAACGCAAATACGCAATACATAAACCTCGAACCTCTTTTTTTTGCCTAACTTACATATGCAAACTTCCCGCGGCAACGCGCGGGCTCAAAACCTCGTTATATATCATTTATTGAGATCTCATAGTTTTTCATCTACCCGGGGTTTTTCAATAACCTTCATGTCTAGTGTCTCTTGACTATTATGGGGTCTTATTACCTCGATTTGACCATCTTCATTTTCTTGCTCCATTAATCATTCGAGGACTTTTATTTGGAATCGATTTGTCTATCACGCTGCAGCCGTGCCATAGACTTACTACCATTCATTGGTTGTACTGTTGGGACACACATTATAATTGGAGCATTAGCAGCATTTATATGATCTAGTCACTTCTTTAGGTCACAAACATGCTGGCAATTACTAGATCTGGAATATAAATTGTCCCTTTAACTTAAAGTTCATATTCATTACTGTGAGGATCAACATTTATATCATAATTCATTCCATATTCCTTGCTGCTCATTCTCTCCCCCTGAATGAATTATCCATTTCAACATCCCATTATTGTGCGTTGTGGTGGATTTACAAGAAACATATACCGCACATTTACAAAATTCTTATATGAGAAACATATGGTTTGTGACCAAAACCATTCTAATGGGGAAGAGTCGTTATAAATTGCTGGCAAGATGCGAATTCATATTTTATAACATGCCCCATAAACTAATACTTTTGTTCTCATAATTATTGGCTTTGCAATCAACTGAAGATGTTTTATGAACGTTTCAACAAAAGCAATTCGCGTATGAACATGGGCTACTTTTATGTTCAACACTTATTCCAATAATCGCCCAATACTAGGAAGCAATCACCACCATTCTCAATGAATTAATTTGGAAAACCGTGCTCGCATTTTATAAGTCGAGCTACTAACCACGCTAACCTTAAGTTGCGTATTTGATGATCATTTTGACGATGCATCGATTTTAAAACTCAAAATGATCCACATGACGGATGTATAGGCCTGAATACATCCCCTTTATAATTTTTTTCCAAAACTTTATATGACAAAATACTTACTTTAATATGGTGGTGACAGAGGAACAATTAACTTCCAATAAGAACAATCAAATCTATCTTTGAAAAAACTTATGGTTCTTCTATACATTCGCATCATCACTGACCCGGGATGGTCTAACCGGTCATGCCACTCAATAAAATAATCCTGGCTCATAAACTCTAGTTTATGACCACATGTACTTAGATTGCACTTTCTATGTAAGCATCAAATAATATGAAGATTTTAATACAACATCACATTTCTCCAATCAAAATCGTACAAGATCTTTTATGGTTTTCACATAGTTCAATATAATATCTACATTTGCTTATAGCCTTATCAAACATGAAACATCTTTGTCATAGTAAAGTTGCACAATTTGCTTAACACATATATACCATTGACAATTAAATGTCTCCTAAGCAAATAAAATCATATAATAAATAACACACGTATATAACAAAACTCAATAGCAAGGCCAAAATAAGTATGCCATATATCATAGACGCTTAACCCATTTCGTTTACCATCACATAAAGGGTTATATTGAATTAATGAATAGTTTGATACCTTTATAACTAATAAAGATTTTCCTTGGTTGCCTTCAATTAGGAAACAATTGCATTGTATTAGCTTTATTATTGACACCAAAAAAATCAATTAGAATATGGTATAGTACTAATTTATACATTACATGAGATGATAATTAGAGGCAATTCATACTTATTAAAGCAAAACCCAATAGGCAATTCATACTTATTAAAGTAATTCATACATGAGATGATGGTGATTGAATTTAAATTTTCGTAAAATCAATTAGAGCCTATATTAGCATAACTGAGACTTCTCACATTGGCCCATTGCCACATGTTCTATGTAATTTTACTTTTTAGCCTCTTCAAGTAGTAACATATGTACAAGTAATTTATATACATTATATGAAACAAATCCTTTACATAGTCAGAGATATGTAAACCTTTACCCTTATTTCAAACATATATCATATTTTTACTAACATCATAACTGATGTTTAATTCACAAAGGCGTAACTCGTAAGCAATACGTTCAAGCCAACTAAGTCATGCAAATATATCCCACTTATTTTACGAATTATAGTATTGTATGAAAAAGGATCAAAATCTAGTAATACGATCACAAAGAATATCAACAAAGCTCCTGTAATATGTTTGAATCGTTTAAGATTGATAGCACAAAGTACTTGTCTACATGCATGTGAATAGGTAACCACTATAATTAACATATTCATTCTCTCAAGCCTAATGCGACTATAAGTATATATGCCTTAAACAATGTTTTTTTTTTTTTTTTTTTTTTTCATGGTGGAGCACAAAACTATATATAAAGATCAAGCATATCAAGAGCAATCAAGATTTATAGGTAATATATCGAATTTTTAAATCGTAGAAGCCAAATCAAGATAACGGGATCACAATAAAAGATGTCATCAAAATTATATAAAGTTCTAGAATTCAACAAATCATATACATCTAGTAGTGGTTAATTTAGTGAAGAAGTTAGGCATACATCACACAACTACATTCAATAGATATCAGAATTATATGAAACCCAGTCATAAGATTCATATTATGATTTTTAGACAATTGAAAACATGTTGTTAGATGTGCGCTTATAGAAAAATACTATCAGATGGATATTTTCCTTTTTAACATGTTTTCTCAATAATAATAATAATAATAATAATAATAATAATAATAATAATAATATAAACAATATAAAACAAATAAACCATGCATAATAGCAGTTCAAAAATTAAAAGTTAATTAGCAACCAATATTATCAGTAGCTTTTAATGTATGTTAATATATATAAAGATTGATCTCAATGTCACAAGAATAACATATTAATTGTATTGTGTTAACAATAAATAGCTAGAGTTCATGTATTATAATTTAACGTACAATTATGCATGCAAAACACATATCGGAAGCTAATTAATATTCATATGAAGAATCCTTTAAATAACATGAGATCAATATACTTTAGTTTAAGATTTACCTCATCTTGATTCGTAAGTCATACCGTAAACCAAACAAGTTTCTGCCTTCCCTATGACCGACATTCTTCTTTTTATATTTTGAACACTTCGTATTCTTTAAAAACCAAAAAATATTTGTAGAGCGTGCTGATAACGTGTTGTAAACAAGAATTGAGGGAATGAATATTCTTCTTATTAATCTATAATGTCTGAGATACATGAGGTATATATAAGATAAACAGTAGGGTAAAAACCCTAATATCTAACTGGGCCGTGGGCCTCTTATGGGCTATATGGACATCCACTAATAATTATTTATAACAATTTTTCAATTTTTTTTATTTATTTATTTTTAGGATAAGTACCACCACTAATCAGAATTTAAACAATATAACACATGATTATAAGACAAGGAAAAATCACGTACATAATTACAAGATGTTGAAAAACCACCGTAGTGTAATCGAAAGCATAATATGATCGAGGCACGTGTTTAACACGCTTCTCTTAAAATGGATTCACCGCCTATTCGCCAAACGGATTCACCGCCTATTCGCCATCCGTTTTTCAGGGCACAATGATCGGAACAGTATGTTGTACTGCCGGATATGACCTCAATGCCTAAAATTCTCATTGTATTAAAGCATGATTCGTTAACAAAAACGAAACTATACGTTAGTGTGGTATGGAACTGATAGTTGATCATGTTTTGTGTGATCATCTTGATCTCATTTTTATTGGAACAACATGGTTGGTACTTATACTACCAAATAGAAACACCATTATGCCCTCATTAATACGCAGTTAACTCCCATTAAACCAATCATTAATCGAGTTAAATGCAATAGTTATGACATTGTAGACCATTAACCACTTGTTGTTCCAACCTTGAAAATTGTAAGTAAGCCATTTATCTTTTCACAATGTTCCATTCCAGTCCCGTATTTCGAGACTCAATATCTTATTCACAAGTTTTCCAACATTTTTAAAACAACATATCTTGCAAACGGTCAATCTTTAAGCTGTGAAAAATATACTATCGCGACGAGAATTAAATCATCTTTCTATAGATATGTACTTCTATACACTTTCGATGAATTTTGATTTTCAAAATTGTCGCCCAGAAAAATCATACCTGATTTGTAAAATCACTTGTAATTTGTTATTTTTCTGATTTGTAAAATTTCTGCCCAGAAAATCACTTGTGATTTGTTATTTTTAACAAGTCACATGTGATTTTTAAAGTAATAAATCACATGTGATTTTTATAAGCGGAAATTTTGAAAAAAAGTTCGTCGAAAATATATAGAAATGGATATCTATGAAAAGATAATTTAATTCTCGCCGCGATGGTAAATTAATTTCGCGTAACGATTAATGATTTGCGAGATATTTTAAAAAGATAAAAGTGAGTTTTTTTTATTTGATGAAAACAATGGATGACTAAGATTGCATAATTTTTTCATTAGATAAAAATTGTTCCGCATAAAACTTTTGTCATAAGAAACTTGTCTTATACCCTATCTAAAAGTAGAAAAGGTTTAGTATCGACCTGATCTCGTGTTTGATCTCACACAATTAGCAAGAAGACTAATCCGAAGGCTTTTATCAAAAACAAATCGGTAAGAATTCCCTTTAAAGACGGCCCACACGAGTATTTTTTTACTGTTAAATACCCGTTGCAGGTTTGGTCCTCTTCTACCAACATTGTTAATTTGACTATATTTGACTGTTATATACGAGGGCATTTTTGTCTTTTCACGCATTTTATAAAAAATACAAAGTAAGGTCCAAAGTTATATACATCAAACCAGTTCATTTGGCTAATGTAACACATACATGATATTAAGTGTAACGCTATGTTCACTAAAAGTTTACAAAAATTTGTCCGCACAGTAACAAGTTAAGTTAGTTTGACCAATCATATAATATGATGTTTTTCTTTTATCTTTTTTACCCAATGTATTCACTAGACATGTTATTATGTGGCCAAAATTTTGTAAGACTTTAATAGACATAGCATAAATCATACTTCAAAACCTTTCATCATATATAAAATAATTTCCAGAATTTCCAAAATCACCGCCCCCTCCACCACAACACTCAACCACCACAAATTCACCATGGCTTCAACGCATCTGAGATATAATCTACACTTTGAAACAAAACTAATTGTTAATTCAAACCCACCTACCAACACTTACACAAATTAACACCTTCTCTTTTTCAATCAATAAAAACCTTCAATCTTCATCTTTAATTATCTCACACATACCCAAAACTCAAACATAAAACATCAACACCAACATCAACTACCTCACTTTTGAATCTTGTGTGTAAATCCACGTCGCAAGAATTTCGGGTTCCCATGTCAAACAACACAAAGATTCGGTGGGAAAAAAACCCAAAAAAAGTAGATTTTGATTGGTTGTTGTGGGGCAGTAACTCGAGAAAAAGAAGTAAAGAATTTAATCAAAACTTTTAATTTTAAACTAATAACAAGTAAGGCAATTTTCAATTTCAAAATGCCATTAAATGTTCTCGAGAAATTTGGTGGTCTTGTTTTTTTGTCTTCTCTGGTGTAATCTAAGGCTGGGTGTAATGGTAGGTGATTCGCCACCACCACCGACTAGAACCACGTGTGAATGCCATTAACCCCTAGACCGTGCGGGTTGTCTCTTTTGGCCAATGTTTCGTGGTGTGCACCACCGAACCAAATGCACACATTAATCCCCCACCAAACCAATGAAGAAAACAATCGTCGTTTATGTCAATGAAGAAAAAAGATCATATTGATACTTTAGAAATAAAGAGGCAGGAAATCGAAATGGAACAAAAAAATTTAAACTACAACAAAAAATGTTCAACTTCCAACAACCAAAACAATGGCAAGAAAGACGAATTGTTCTATATGAGTTCCGTTGATCACATGGGTGAAATCCAGCTCGAAAAAGTGTTGTATACATACTTACATTTACCGGGGGCAAATGAACAGTGCCTTTAAGGCCATTTTTTTTCACAACCCGACCCATCCAAGCCCATTATATTATTTCGGGTAATATACGCAACCCGTCCCTGTTCCCTTCTCCTCGCAGTCGCCGCCTACTTTTGGGATCCGAGTTCTCCACCTCCGAACAACAAATCCAACACCGTTTGACACTTACCCGATCCGATAACATGGATACTTTTGCAACTACAGTTGCCTGTGAGGGGGTATACAGTAATACCAACAGTGAAATTATTTTTTTATTCATTTTGTGGTTCTCAATTGCCCATGTGTTATGGATGCATCTAGAATTGTATTTACAGCCACATCTTTGAGTTAGGTGACCTGATAAACTCATATGTGTTTCATTTTGTGGTGAGAAAGAAAAAAAAAATCTCATCATCATTGTGATAAGGTTTGGATTCGTTATTGTGTTTCCTTTTTTTTCCCTGTTGATATGTTACTCATGTTTCATCTAGGGTTTTAATTGATTCAATGATGTTTAATTTTACTGTCGCCTTTCATGTGAGTAGATTAGTGTTTTCAATTTTCAGGGTTTTTAATTTTTAGTGTGGAAAACTAGAAGGGGGGGGGGGTTGAATAGTTTTACGTCCTTTTAATTTATAAAAACTTTGGTTTTGAAAACTTCGATTCTACCTTTATGTGATCTCAACTTACTTACACAATTATAAACAACTATATCTATAAGAGTATATAATAACAAATAAGTAAGTAAGTAAGTCACAAAGGATAGAGATAGAAAGATAGCACCGCGAGACAAAGGATTTATAGTGGTTCGGCTACGAATCTCCTCTTCGTCCTACTCCACTCCCTGAGCACCTAACTCGAGAGTTTTTTTCACTATGTCAACAAGCTCCTTTATGGCGGAGAAACCTTACACAACTCTTGCTTACACCAATTAACGACACTAAGCTAAATGTCGGGTTCTAATAGTAGCTAGAACCAATCTCACACCACTACACAACTTAGCACAACTCCTACACAACTTGTACACACCACAACTACTACACACCTTCACTACTTCACTACTTCATTGCTCTTCACAACACTACTTCTTCTTCACTACTTCTACTCACAACTAACATACCTAGATCTATCTAATTACAAGCCTTCTACACCTTTACAAGTAATATACACAACTACTAGACAATATACACAAATGTACAATACTTTTTAACTTGATTGTTGAAGGAGTATTCTTCTTTTGCACTTTGAAAGATGAGGGATTGAATCACTTGAAACAAAGACTGATAATCTTATGATCAAAGGATTTAGAAGGATGTAAGAAAGGATTGGGATTAAAAATTTAGTGCAAAAGGTGAGGAAAAATACCAGGTTTGAGCAGGTATTTATAGGCAAAGTTTTCTGACAACAGGAGCGTGTCAGCCCCCTTAAATGGTGCCCGGCCCCCTTAAAATTAAGGGGGCCGCCCCTTATAATTAAGGGGCCGCCCTCCTGTAACGGCCAAAAAACTTTGTCTTTTCTGGGGAAACTTTATTTGGTGAAAAACTAACTGATTTTGGTTAAAAATTTGAATTCATATATTTGTTATGAATTAAACATTTTCTTTAATTACCAAAAGTGTTTTTAAAAAATATATAATATGTTTATATGATTTAATAAACTTTGTAATAAAAATCCCTTTGATCAAAAAATGTATTAGACATTTGTTTATTCATACCTTAAGTGATATTGTTGGATAAAATGATATAAACTAACTAAATACTTGTTTACGTAGCAATTTTACGTTTAATGTTTTTACATTTTGTGATCGTCAAAACATAGAGATATCGAATAATATAAATAACGTTTTTATGCATTATTTATATCAACAATCTCCACCTTTTTGATGATTACAAAATCTAAACTCTTTAAACTAAAAATTAATATATAAACAAGTTTTTAATGAGTTTATATCATTTCTCCCCCTTTTTATTAGCATCAAAAAGGTTTTCCCGATGAGCTTGGAGCTCCCCCTTGACGTATACTCCCCCTTGTTTTGAGGTCATAAAAGAAATCGAGATATGAAATGCTTGCAAAAATGTTTAGAACACAAGCAATATATTTTTTGGGTAAAGGGATCTCCACCCTGGCAAAATATATTAACCAAAACAATCGTTTAAAGTATAATGGAATGTGGCTGAAAACCACATTAACCTCAAGCAACCGCTTGAACAACCACTAGATCATTTACCACATGCCATAAATGAACAACTAGCTACCAATAACTAGAACAACCATGAAAAGAAAAAAAACATGTAAAACACTTAAACAAATCCACATAACAGATTACTTCCTCGAACTGCCTTGAACCTGAAAATCAAACAGCTTGTTAAATTCCTCCAATTGCCCAGGTAAGTCAAGGACCTGGGCAGCATAATCATCAGAAAAATAACCTTCAAGCTCGTTATATCCTCCTGCTGATGACAAGTAATTATTCATAGGATCGTTTGGCTCAAGCACCTCATCATCACTATCAGAATCAACCACTTCACCCACCTTAGAGAATGGGTTTCCCTTCTTTAGACCATCAACCACCGGGACAGGTTTACCATTATCATCCACAAGAGTGCCTTTCCCATCAATAATAAGCTTTTCAAGCTTTTCAATTTTGTCGACAATAGGAGTACTTGGTTTTCCAACCTCAATAGACTCATCAACCTCATTGTCGCTATCAGTCTCCATTACATGCACGCTTTGCTCCCCTTGAGACAACCCATCCTCAAGCCCCAATGCAGAACTGGTCACCTCATCACTAAGAGCACCAAATGGGTTCTTAGTGATGATATCACTTAAATCATCATGAATATACTTATTAGGAGTATTCACATCACTCTTTGCTTGATTAACCGATTGTTCTTGAGCAGCATGCACATTAGGAACACTAGCATTCTTATGCCCGTCACTTTTAGCTTGATTATCCAATAAATTATCCTTAGAAACTTCCTTAGGACCAGAAGGTACCTTATTAGTGCCATTACCTTTTGAAGTTGAACCTATATTACCCGTTGGAGAACCTGTATTCGATTGGTTAGACGTAGATGCTCCTCCATTCTTTGGCTTAGTAACTGGCCTATAGTAATACGAGACTTTAGGCTTATGAAAACGAATCCCATCGACCTGACGATAAGTACCCTGAAGCTTACCTTTACCTTTCTTCTTGTAAGCTTCAACAAAACCCTCTTCATCAACCAACGGCTTATCTTTCACAACCGGTTTCACTCTCTTGGGACATCCAACATCATTGTGATCAAAAACTTTACATGTCTCACATCTTGGCGGCTTCCACTCATATTCAATATCGATTTTTTCTAGTGAATGACCTGACCCGTTAGGGTAGGGGATAGCAACCACAAGAGAGTCAAGTAAGACTTCCTTTGACGACACTTCCACAAGGGCCCTAGCATAGGAATTACGACCCCACGACTGAAGACGCATCGTACTCGTGTAGGAATCAAGCATGATAGGACGACCAATTTGCGTTGTGATCAAACTAAGACCAACCTCAGAATACGCAACAACTGGAATATTATGGAGTTTGACCCAAACAGGAGCTAAAGTAATATCTTCTTTTGTAAGTTTAGTATTCGGAGTCCAAATATTCAAAAAGATAGGCACCAATCGTATCAACCATGGACCTTCTTCCAACACCCTTTCCATACCTTCTTTGGTTTCAAATTGGAACATAAAAAAAACATTATTGAGCATAACCCTTTGTAAACCAAATTTTGCCCATGTATTTCTCACATAATTTTCAACAATCGGGAAAGCAAGTCTCTTACCAATAAAATAACCATACAAAGTATTAGCGAATCTAGACCTTACCTCATCGACTGCTTCCAAAGGAATGGCAACATTAGCACCAGCCACACAATGCTCATTCCTCATCACTGAAATCTTAACAATCTTCTTAGGCGTTTTATCCTTAAACATATCCGCAAAAGAAGTAGTAGCCGAACCTGGTAGGTTAGTTGGTACACTAACATTCTGATTGTTAGATGCAAATGGAGTAGGAGTTTGATCTGTGTTGTGTACCATATTAGGCACACTCGAATCACCACTATTGGTCGCATTAACTACATTAGCATCATTAGTAGTCGATCTACTACCATTCACATCAGGAGGTATATCCATAAAATCACCTCCCAAACATTCACGGGTCAAATGAGAATCCTTCGTACCACACAAGCAATATATATATATATATATATATATATATATATATATATATATATATATATATATATATATATATATATATATATATATATATATATATATATATATATAATGCAAAGAAATATATCACAACAAGAACTAATAAAGATAAAAGAAAAGAAAAAGCATTCATTGATAAAATTATTGAAATAGATTATGTTAAAGACATAATCTTTGATACATGAGCATACATTTATGCTTTTCTTAGCAAACTATAGTAGAATATGCTAAGTTGCCAACTTGAGGTCTCTTGGACTTGCTTGGGGTACAAAAGAGTTTTGATGATTTTATTGAGAGATGGTAGGTGTGGTGATTGGATTTAGTGGTTTGATGGTGTAGGGTATGGAGTATTAGGTGGTGGTGATGTTGGTGAGGTTATAGTAAGAAGATGCTCAATCCAAGTGAGACGTTCATTGAGAACAAGGGTTTGTTTTTGGAGAAAGATGCAACAAGGACAATTGTTAACATGATTCTCAAATTGGATCAAGTTGTTGGATGGTGATGAGTGAGCGGAGGAAGGATGTTGATCCAATTTGCTTTACGTAATGTGTAAAGCAAGAAGAGCATTCAGCTCATGAGCTTCTTTGAGCTCTTCAACGAACTTTTTATGTTCGGAGGAAGGTGATGATGGTGAATTTGGATTGTGATTGGGGATTGAGGTTTGGTCATGGAACATGGGATCCATGTTTGGATGAGTGTGATGGTTGTTGTTTTGAGATTGAGTATGATCCTCAAAAGGGTTATTTGGTAGAGTTGAGGAGGTGAATGTGGGATTTTATTAGTAAGAGTGATTGTAACATTGTCTTGTTGATGTAAAAGGGTGGTTTCATTTGGGTAAGTTGGAGGATTAGATGTTGGATGGTTAGAGACAACATCATTTATTGAAGTGGATTTTTGACATGTATCAAGCTTTCTTCTCCATACGGGTTTGAAGGAGATCTTAGCAACTCTTGAAGACTTGGATCTTGGATGATTAGGAGAGGACATGATGGTGTGAGTAATGATTTGTGATGATGAGAGGTATTTATAGTGTGATGATTGTGTGTTTATGGAAGGATAATATGTGTTGGATTGGCTAGACAGAATGTGTTTAAGTATTTTGGGAAGT
>LBNU01036774.1:0-12476 GCA_014162995.1 Artemisia annua | reverse complement strand
TCCGCCTATCTGACACTTGAAAATTTCCAGAACTTTGAAAATTTCAGAAAGTTTAGATCATTTAAGAAAATTCAATCAATTTGTTCCATCATTCCTAATCCTAAACGCAAGTGGTTAAATAATTCACGCTTAAGGGGATTAGTAAATATGTCGGCAATGTTATCTTCCGAAGCAACCTTTTCTATTGTTATGTTTCCTTTTTGCACATTATCCCTAAGGAAGTGATGACGTATTTCTATATGTTTAGTCCTAGAGTGTTGAACGGGATTCTTACTTAAATCTATAGCTCCTTTGTTATCGCACATAATAGAAATATTTTCTAACCTAATGCCATAGTCTACGAGATCTTGTTTCATCCATAGAGCTTGTTGACATGCCTTTCCGGCGCTTACGTATTCGGCTTCGGTGGTAGAAATAGCAAGAGCAGTTTGCTTCTTGGAAAACCAAGATGTTAGGCAACATCCCATAAACGTGCAAATACCGCTAGTGCTCTTTCGATCCACGTAGTCTCCCACATGATCCGAATCCGCATAGACAATGGTTTCTATGCCGGATCCCTTGGGATACCATAATCCTAAGTGTATAGTGCCTTTAATGTATCGGAAGATACGCTTAACCGCTTCTAGGTGAGAGGTTTTGGGATCCTCTTGAAAGCGGGCACAAAGGCAAACACTAAACATGATATCGGGTCTACTTGCCGTTAAGTATAGTAAACTACCTATCATTCCTCTATACTTAACATTATCTACGGACTCACCTTCTTCATCTCTTGTGAGTTAGACTTCAGTAGACATGGGTGTCTTAAGTGGTTTAGAGTCTTCTAGGCCAAATTTCTTAAGCATTTTCTTAATGTACTAAGATTGGTTAAAGAATATTCCATCTTCTAATTGTTTTATTTGTAATCCTAGGAAGAAGTTTAGTTCACCCATCATACTCATCTCAAACTCATCATGCATGATTTTGGCAAATTCATCACACATTTCTTGATAAGTCGATCCAAATATAATGTCATCGACATATATTTGTACAATGATGATATTTGAGTCACTTCTTTTAGTGAAGAGAGTGTTATCTACCATTCACATAGAGTAATTATGTTTAACTAGGAAGGCTTTTAGTCTATCATACCAAGCTTTTGGAGCTTGTTTAAGACCATATAAAGCTTTCTTTAGTTTATAAACATAATCAGGTTTTGCGAAGTCAATGAATCCCGGAGGTTGTGCCACATAAACCTCCTCATTGATAAAACCGTTGAGGAATGCAATCTTCACATCCATTTGGTATAACTTAAAGTCTAGGGCGCAGGCATAAGCTAAGAGGATTCTAATGGATTCTAATCTAGCTACAGGGGCATAGGTTTCGTCATAATTAATTCCTTCTTGTTGATTATAACCTTGGGCGACTAACCTAGCTTTATTCCTAGTTACTATTCCATTCTTATCTAATTTATTCCTAAATACCCACTTAGTTCCTATTATGGTCACATTCCTAGGATTTGAGACTAGTTCCCAAACATCATTTGTTTTGAATTGATTTAATTCTTCTTGCATAGCCATAATCCAACTTTCATCCTTTAAGGCTTCATTTGCATTCTTAGGTTCTATTGTTGACACAAAACAGAAGAAGTTATTTTTGTCTTGAGCTTGTGATCTAAGTGTTCTTTGATTTAGGTTGCCTATAATGTTGTCTAATGGGTGTGACTTAGATTCCTTAATATTTACAACCTCATTTTCTTCTAATGTTTCTATTTCGTTATCATTTCCTAAAGGCTTATTTTTACTAACCTCAATAGCTTCTTCCTCAATCACATCATCATCTTCTAAGGGCAAGGTTCTAGGTGGTGGAGGAGTTTTGTCAAAGGTTACATTTAAGGATTCTTCTACTTTCATAGTGTGTCTATTTAAGATTATATATGCTTTACTATTTTGTGAATATCCTAGAAAGATTCCTTCGTATGACTTAGGGTCGAACTTAGTGAGATAATCTTTTGTATTAAGAATAAAACATTTACTTCCGAATACCCTAAAGTAGCCTATATTTGGTTTTCTACCTCTTAATAACTCATATGGAGTTTTTCCTAAAATTCATCTAATAGACACCCTATTAAGTATATATGTCGAAGTGTCTACCGCATGACACCAAAATTTTTGTGGAATAGATTGCTCATTTAACATAGTCCTACTCATTTCTTGTAAAGACCTATTTTCCTTTTCTACTATCCCATTTGATTGAGGAGTACGTGGAGCGGAAAAGTTGTGAGATACTCCATTTAAATCACAATATTTTCCGAATTATACTTCGTTGTCAAATTTCCCTACCATGATCCGTCCTAATTGAAACTATGGAGCATCCTAGCTTATTTTGTATCATTTTACTAAATGTCTCAAATTTTTCAAAAGCTTCGGTTTTATCACTTAGGAACCTAGTCCACGTGTATCGTGAATAGTAATCTACTATAACTAAGGTGTAGCGGTTTCCACCGTAGCTCCGCACCGCGGATGGACCGAAGAGGTCCATGTGAAGTAGTTCTAAGCATCTAGTAGTGGATACTATATTTTTAGCTTTGTGACTAGCATGTGCTTGTTTTCCTATTTTACATGTGTCACAGAAATGTTGATTATATCTTAGACTAGGCAAGTTTCTAACTAGTTCCTTAGATACTAACGATTGTATTTGTTGCATGTTTGCATGACCTAATCTCCTATGCCACAAAGTGGAGTTTTCATCTAAAGTCGCTAGGCATATCCTATCTTCCGATTTATCTCCTAGTTTCATAACGTATACGCCTCCTTTCCTAATTCCTCTACCTATAACCTTATCATCCTTGATAATTACACTATTCTTATCGGTAAAAGTAACCCTACACTTATTGTCACATATTTGACCTATACTAAGCAAGTTATCTACATGTTCAACATTTTCAACATTTTCAATAGTTAGGGAGTCTTGAGAGATCGTACCTTTGCCTATGATTTTTCCACGACGATCACTACCAAAAATGACGTTACCTCAATTGTATGCTTTGTATGTGGAAAACAACTTGCGATTCCCCGTCATGTGTCTTGAGCATCCGCTATCCTTTACCCATTCATCGGGCTCCAAATTAATTCCTAGGCATATTTCATTTGATGCTTGAGTGACGAAACATTCTTGTTTAGTATTTTTTCTTCATCATCAAATCTTTTCCTTCGGATTGTTCTCCTTTTATCTTGTGCTCTTTGTCGCTTTTTAATAAGTCTTTTGAATTCTTTAACAACCTTTGCATATTCTTCGTCTTCACTTTCGGAACTAGAATCGTCATCGTCACTTGGTTCTTTCTTGGTCGTCATCTCTATACAATCTTCTAGTTTACTCTTGTCATGACTCAAGTTGTTTTCGGCATCATTACCTTCATACAAAAGATTTGAACTAGTAGCACTTGTACTCATTTTAACTAAATATTTGTCTACTATACTTTCTTTTGCTACTATCTTATGTGCAAGTTTTTCTTGGGCTTGACATTCTTCTTGATGAAATTTTGAAAGACTTTTCCACATGTCGTTTGTCGTTTGACAAAAAAATATTCTTTTATACTCAACTCTTGGTAGAGCTTTGTATATAATAAGTTTTGCAAAGTTATTTTGTTTTTCAAAAATAGTTTTTATTGATTGAACATTACCAATTGAAATTGTCACATATTTGACCTATACTAAGCAAGTTATCTACATGTTCAACATTTTCAATAGTTAGGGAGTCTTGAGAGATCGTACCTTTGCCTATGATTTTTCCACGACGATCACTACCAAAAATGACGTTACCTCCATTGTATGCTTTGTATGTGGAAAACAACTTGCGATTCCCCGTCATGTGTCTTGAGCATCCGCTATCCTTTACCCATTCATCGGGCTCCAAATTATTTCCTAGGCATATTTCATTTGATGCTTGAGTGACGAAACATTCTTGTTTAGTATTTTTTTCTTCATCATCAAATCTTTTCCTTCGGGTTGTTCTCCTTTTATCTTGTGCTCTTTGTCGCTTTTTAATAAGTCTTTTGAATTCTTTAACAACCTTTGCATATTCTTCGTCTTCACTTTCGGAACTAGAATCGTCATCGTCACTTGGTTCTTTCTTGGTCGTCATCTCTATACAATCTTCTAGTTTACTCTTGTCATGACTCAAGTTGTTTTCGGCATCATTACCTTCACACAAAAGATTTGAACTAGTAGCACTTGTACTCATTTTAACTAAATATTTGTCTACTATACTTTCTTTTGCTACTATTTTATGTGCAAGTTTTTCTTTGGCTTGACATTCTTCTTGATGAAATTTTGAAAGACTTTTCCACATGTCGTTTGCCGTTTGACAAAAAAATATTCTTTCATACTCAACTCTTGGTAGAGCTTTGTATATAATAAATTTTGCAAAGTTATTTTGTTTTTCAAAAATAGTTTTTATTGATTGAACATTACCAATTGAAATGACATGCCAAAGATCATAGTCTATTGATTTCACATAACTTTCGAATCGATTTTTCCATTAAAGAAAACTTACATTTTCAAGAAATGGTGGTTCGAAAATAATTTTCCCTTCTAAATATTTTTCCATTTCCATAGATCGATTTCAAGTTTTAAAATACAATATATTTTAAAAATCTTGTTTGACGTGGCTCTTGATACCAATTGTGGAAAACTAGAAGGGGGGGGGGGTTGAATAGTTTTACGTTCTTTTAATTTATAAAAACTTTGGTTTTGAAAACTTCGATTCTAGCTTTATGTGATCTCAACTTACTTACACAATTTAAACAACTATATCTATAAGAGTATATAATAACAAATAAGTAAGTAAGTAAGTAACAAAGGATAGAGATAGAAAGATAGCACCACGAGACAAAGGATTTATAGTGGTTCGGCTACGAATCTCCTCTTCGTCCTACTCCACTCCCCGAGCACCTAACTCGAGAGTTTTCTTCACTATGTCAACAAGCTCCTTTATGGCGGAGAAACCTTATACAACTTTTGCTTACACCAATTAACGACACTAAGCTAAATGTCGGGTTCTAATAGTAGCTAGAACCAATCTCACACCACTACACAACTTAGCACAACTCCTACACAACTTATGTTAGGAATACGTTTTTTGTATAAGAAAGATTCGGTCACACCTGATATGATTAAGCATTGATTAGCTCGTAGTAGTTACAATAGTTAGTTAAACGTAGTTTAGAAGTAGATTAGTTCGCGGAAGAAGGACGGGTCTTTACCCACTGTATACCTGATCCGCAGCCCAAGTGGCACGCCCTAGTGGCAAAACTCTTGTACATATAAGCCCTCTCCATCCTTGGAGAGGGTAAGCCTTCTCTCATAATTCTATTTTCTTTTTTTTGGTTTTCTCTCAAGGCTTCATCTCTTTCTCTCTCTAACTTTCTCTCTCTAGAATTTCTTTCTTTCTTTCTTACCTTCAACGAGCCAACCACAAGTATATTTGTGTTTGTGATGTTAACTAGTATCCTACAATTGGTATCAAGAGCCATGGTTACATCCTAGGGATCATAGAACTTGTGGTGTATGGTTTGTTTTGGGTTTCTACTAGTTTAGGGTGGTTTTGACTCATTTTGGTGCTCGTTTGTGGTGTTTCTTGTGATCTTTCTTGTACTTCTAGGATTAGAAAGGTTAGATTCATCTAGTTTATCAGTTGTTTGGACCATATCTAGCGTTTGTGAGGTGTACGAATGGGTTTTGGAACTTTTTCTTGCCAGCGGTTAGCTCCACGTTAAAGTATTCTTCACAGCGGTTAGTTTGGGTAGTCAGCGGTTAGTGGTAGCGGTTAAGTACAAGTAGTGGAGCGAACATTACGCTGTACTTTGTACTGTTTCAGCGGTTAAACTCCAGCGGTTTACTTCACAGCGGTTAGTTTGGGTGTTTAGCGGATAGTAATAGCGGTTAAGTACAAATAGTGGAGCGAGCATTACGCTGTACTTTGTACTGTGTTAGCGGTTTATTCACAGCGGTTAACTACTCAGCGGTTAAGTCAGTAGTGGTTACTTTACTAGCGGTTACTCTGTCCAGCGGTTACTATTCCAGCGGTTAAGTATCAGCGGTTAAGTCTTAGCGGTTAAGTTTCAGCAGTCATTACATCAGCGGTTTACTCTTCAGTGGTTACTTTACTAGCGGTTACTCTGTCAGCGGTTAATTGTCAGCGGTTACTGTACCAGCGGTTTACCTATCTTAGCGGTTTTCCTGGTTGACTTTAGTAAAATCCCGGGAAAGAATCGATTTCTCGGTTTAAGTCACGTGTGTTGTAAAATCCCGTCTAAGACCTTGTCATCATGACTACTGTAACATCTATTGATGATATTCAAGCTGCTGGATCTGACACTCGACCTCCAATGCTAGAAAGAACGGACTATGAGTCTTGGTCACAAAGAATTCGCTTGTATTGTCAAGGCAAAGAAAATGGGGAGAACATTCTGAGATCAATTGATGAAGGGCCATTCCAAATGGGCACTACCAGAGATGTTATCTCCACTGGTGATGATGGGACAGTCACCCTTGGAATTGACAGACCTCGTACGTACAATGATCTGAATGAAGCTGAAAAGAAACGATATGATGCTGACATTCGTGCTTCAAACATTGTGGTACAAGGGCTACCAAAGGACATATACAAACTGATTAACTTCAACACTGAGGCCAAAGCTGTTTGGGACAATGTCAAAATGTTGCTAGCTGGTTCAGAATTAACAAAGGAAGATCGTGAGTCTCAATTGTACGATGAATTCGAGCACTTTAAGATGAACCCTGGTGAAAGCATCAATGATTACTATGTCAGATTCCACAAGCTTGTGAATGACATGAGAATGATCAGAATGACAATGCCCAACATCCAACTCAACTCAAAGTTCGTCAATAACATGTCGCCAGAATGGGATCGATTTGTCACGGCTGTGAAGCTAAACAAAGGTCTCAGAAACACCAACTATGAGCAACTCTATGCTTATCTACAACAACATGAGAAACATGCCATGTATGATCGTCAGCTAAGAGAAAAGTTTCATCCCTCAAATGATCCTCTTGCTCTAATCTCCAGTGCTCAAGGTTTCAACCAATTCTCAGCTGACTTAATCAACCCTCCAATCACTACTCAAGCAACACAGAATCAGTCAACTCTTGGTCAAGCCTCAATGCAATCAGCAAGTGTCAAAACCAACTCACAAGAATCGGGAAATTCCTACATGGACAAGAGAATTGATAACCTCTCCAATCAAGTCTCTCTACTGGTTCAACACTTCAGAAGCACTCTTCCTCAAACCAACAATCAACTCAGAACCTCATCTAATCCACGTAATCTTGCTGTTGTGGAAGATGGGCGTGTTGTGGTTCAAGGAAGACAAAATGTCCGAGGAAATGCTCAGAACAGAATGGGAAATGGCAATCAAGGACAAGGAAGGCAAATCAAGTGCTACAATTGTGGTGGGCTAGGTCATATTGCAAGAAACTGCACTGAACCAAAACGTCCTCAGAACTCCGACTACTTCAAAGATAAGATGCTGTTGATGCAAGCACAAGAGAATGGTGTTAAATTGGATGAGGAACAGCTGCTCTTTCTTGCTGGTGATGAAGGAAACTCCTTTGATGCTGATGTGGATGATCAACCAGTCCAGGATCTTGCTCTAAATGACCCGAACATCTTCCAGGCTGAAGATTGTGATGCATTTGATTCTGATGTTGATGATGAACCTACTGCACAAACCATCTTTATGGCCAAGCTTACATCTGCGGTCACATCGGCAAATCAATCAGGATCTTCCAAATCATCCATCATTTCTGAGGTACTCAAATTATATGACACATATGAAACAAGTGCCATTCCAACGATACTCGATGAGGTTCATCAAACTAGTATTGTCACGCCAGATGATGTTGGTTTGAAAAACACTAATGTTTCCTCAAAACAACAACATATGGATAACAATAAAGAGTCTGATGAATCTAGTAGAGCATCTGAAGATACACATGTTGACGATGTGATGCACAATCAAAGGACTCATAACGAAGTAAAACACACAGACACTATTGATTCAAATTCTGCTGATATGGGTAATAGTAATGTTGTCCCATATGAGCAATACTTGAAACAAAGTATCGAAAGTACTTTACCTAGTAATGACTCTTTCATTAATAATGATACTTGTGAATATGATGATTATACTGCTGTTATTCCTGATGACACCTTAACCACTAGGATTAATATTCTCAAAGATCAGGTGAATATGTATCAACAACGTGCAAAATTTGAGTTAACTGAACGTGAACAGAAAATGAATTGGCAAATGTGTACATATATTACCAAGAGGAATTTAAAGGAAGAAGAGTTAAGAGGGGAAATAAAATCTTTGCAAAATCAAATCAATCAAACTGTTAAACAAAAACAGGAGATTCAAAACAGTGTCAACACACTAAAATTAGATTTTCAAAGCAAAGAAACCAAACTTCTAAACGATTTTTCCCAATTAAAGGCCTTAAAGAACAAGCTTGAAAACAAATTGTACACACAAGGCCAAACCATTCAAACTGCTCAAATGATGCATAAGCACATTAAGCTTCGTGATAAACATAGTGATAAGGATACAGGTGTGCCTAAAACTAATTATCTTAGGAGCGTTAGTGCCTATCAACCTGCCTTATATGACTATAATGTGATGCTTAAGCCCAATCATGAATCCCCTGATGTGCATGATACAGAAGAGATTATTGAAATTGAAACAGAAAATAGGAAAAGACTTGAGGATAAGATGAAGGATCCCATGTGCATAGCAAATCGTGTTAATATCAAGCCCCATAACTACTATGAGCAGAACCGATTAATTGTCTTTGTGCCCCAAACTTGGTTATCCCTTGAACAGATTTTTTGGGCTTTAGATGTGGAAAAAATGAAAGCTGAACTTCTTATGGATACCACTCCCCTTAAGTTTGCTAAACCCACGGTGTATCCTACCAAAACACCCATGAACCTAGTTCAGATAGCACTTCCCACTCAATGTAAAACTCTTATTAGCATGTATGTACTGTATCAAATGTTTGCGGATTTTGACAAAACGTGTAAAAAGAGGATTACTCCAATGGGAATTACTGAGGGGGAAAGGGGTTTTGAAGTTACAAAAGAATGTTATCTCACAGAAGTCATTCCGTTTTTTAAACAAATCAGAAACCATTTTGAATACATTGGAACGTCCCTTAAACAAGAGATCAATGAAATGAAAGAGGTGTTTAAAAACCAGGAACGTGAAGGAAAACAAACTGTAATGGATCTTCAACATAGTGAAATTGCGAGGAAGAATGCTCTCATCATGAATGATAATCTGATTGCTATGTGCATTGCTCAAGATGTATTTTATACTGCTACTGATTCTTCTTTATCTGCTTCCCAATTTCAAGATATGTCTGTTACATTAAAGGTTTTCCAGAATCGTGTTGTTGAGCTTGAGGGGGAGAATTTAAAACTGCGCGAAAAAATTCAAAAAGATGATCATGATAACATGGTCAAGCAATTTTCAAAACTAGAGGTTGATAATCTTAACTTGCAATTAAGATACCAACATCTAGAAGAAAGAATTAGAAACTCAAATGCCAAGACATCTTCGGATGCTCCTGAATTTGATGCATATTTTGAATTAGCCAAAAGGGATGAAAGAATTCAAGCTCACACTAACACGATTCGGAAACTGAAGCTTCAAATTGCACAATTTAAGACGAATAAATGTGATGTGATTGATAATAAATGTGATGCGATTGATACCCAGAAACCTCCGTGTTTAGATTCTCAATATCTTCAACTTCAAAATGTCATTAACGACTTGAAATACGAAAATGATTGTTTTCAAGCTGAAAACTCTAAAATCAAACAACATTACAAAGAGTTACATGATTCGATGAAGATCACACGTGATAAAAACAATGAAAAGATAACTTCTTTGCTTAAAGAAAATGAGAATCTAAAGACTCAGGTGAAAGGGAAAATGCCAGTCACTGCATGTGATTGCAGTCTCACCAAAGCGGCTAAAACAAAAAGAACTGATGTTGATGCCATTAATATTCCTCTTCCCCTTAGGAATAATGCGTTTGTTCATAGTGAGTACCTTAGGTATCTCAAGGATTGCCTAGATATCCTCTGCGAAACTATTGAAGAGGTTAGAATGGTGAGTCCTGCGGACATTGGCATCCGTGATGTGTATTATCTCACCAACAGATCATATGAGCTCTTAGATTATGCCATTGGTACATGTCCTAAAGCTGTTTGCATGCGTGATAAGTCTAATGATTTTTCCTCTAAGGTTAAGAACAAGCATGTTGCCTTTAAAGTGCCCATAACATCACCAAAACATAACACATCAGATACCAGAAATCAAACAGCAGTTTCTCGTTCTAATGTTCCCATCATTAATTCTACAGGAGTAAAAGTTGTCACTAATGCTAGCGGGTCAAAGCCTAGTTGCAATACAAGGAATGATAGGACTTCGCCAGCTAAAAGTGCTCAAGGAAAGAAAGTAGAAGACCACATTAGGAACAATAAGACTGATCTGAACGTTGAGAATCGTGTTGATTCTAGTATTAGCTCTAGGCGTACTGTAATTAATTCGAATTCTAAAACCAGTTGTGAGATCTGTAATAACTATTTAAATTTTGGTAATCATGATGTGTGTGTTAAGACATGTTTGTATGCTTCTAAAGTATCCCCTGGTTGTCATACTGTCTATTATAATCGTGTAAAACATGTTTGGAAAGCAACAGGAAGGAAGTTTACTAATGTTGGCTATCATTGGAGACCCACTGGAAGAATAGTGTCAATAGGAAGTCATTCCCCCTTTGCCAAACAGTCTAATCCTAAGTTTCCCAACAATAGGATTGGGAAGAATTCTGGTAGAACTTTTCCTATAGGAACTCAAGGCGCTAACCATAAGTCTAGTTCTCCAGCATGTCATGTTAAGACTAAGGACACTATTAATTCATCCTATTCTGTTGTATGTGCTAACCAATCAGAACCCACTTTTGGTTGGGGATCCAAATTTGTCCGTTATCCATATCTGTCTAATTTCAAATGCAGGTCGTACAAATCGCCCTGTGGTATTTGGACTCAGGCTGCTCAAAACATATGACAAGGGATCGCTCGCGGCTCAGAAATTTCGTGAAAAAGTTTATCGGGACTGTTAGATTCGAGAATGATCATTTTGGTGCAATAATGGGTTATGGAGATTATGTGGTTGGTGACAGCGTTATCCCTCGGGTATATTATGTAGAAGGTCTTGGGCACAATCTATTCTCCGTAGGTCAATTTTGTGACTCAGATCTAGAAGTTGCCTTCAGAAAACACTCTTGTCATGTTAGAAGATTGGATGGTATGGATCTCTTGAAAGGCAGACGTGGCACAAACCTCTACACTATATCCATTGAAGACATGATGCAATCATCTCCAATCTGTCTACTATCTAAGGCTTCCAAGACCAAGTCTTGGTTGTGGCATCGTCGTTTGAACCATTTGAACTTTGGTACCATTAATGAACTTACTCGTAAAGATCTTGTTCGAGGCATGCTCAGGCTGAAGTATGAAAAAGATCATCTTTGTTCCGCTTGTCAGCTTGGTAAAAGCAAAAAGCATACTCACAAACCCAAAACCATCAACACCATCATGGAAGTTCTTCATACCCTTCACATGGACCTTTGTGGTCCCATGAGAGTGCAAACCATATTTGGAAAGAGATATGTGTTAGTGATTGTTGATGACTACTCTCGTTTCACATGGGTCAAATTCCTCAGATCCATGGACGAAACACCTGAAATCATCATCAAACTAATCAAGCAGCTGCAAGTTGGACTCAATAAAACAGTCAGATTCGTCCGCACAGATAATGGAACGGAGTTTGTCAATCAACAACTTACTCAGTTTTATGAAGATCTGGGAATTAGTCATCAAAGGAGTATACCTCGAACCCCTTAGCAGAATGGAGTCGTTGAAAGAAGAAATCGTACACTTGTAGAGGCAGCACGAACTATGTTGATCTTTTCCAAAGCTCCTATGTTTCTCTGGGAGAGGCAATTGCAACGGCTTGTTACACTCAGAACAGATCACTAATACATCCTCTCCACTGCAAAACTCCTTATGAGCTAGTGCATGAAAGAAAACCCGACCTCTATTTTCTTCGTGTTTTTGGTGCATCATGTTACCCAAACAATGATAGCGAAGATTTGGGAAAGCTAAGGGCAAAAGCTGATATTGGAATTTTTGTTGGGTATGCACCAAACAAGAAGGGTTATCGAATCTACAACAAAAGGTCCCGACAAATCATGGAAACCATCCATGTCACGTTTGATGAGTTGACCGAGCAAACGGTTCCTGAATACTCCAGTTCAGGACCCGCATCTAATCTTTGGACTCCTAGACCCATTAGTTCAAGACTTGTAAATTCTTCCACCACAGATGCTCCTTCTGTGCCACCTACTAGT
>LBNU01036771.1:391109-401641 GCA_014162995.1 Artemisia annua | reverse complement strand
CCCGCCACACCTGCCCATTTTGCCACCTACACAAGATCTTCCACCTAGGAAGATCATTATTGCCAGAACTGCACATACAACTGGCACGTACAATGAGAAACTTAGGAGTAAATCCACCACTAAAATAATATTTAGCAAATAACCAGCTCCCTAGCAAACATTCTATGGTATCCATGCGCCAGAAAACTTATCCAATAAATGCCCCCACCAAGACAGTAGTCACGTCTCGTCCACCTAATAACAGTCAAATCCAAAAGGACTGCTTTTTTAAGAGCTCAAATTATGTTATCCTTCACTCTAAGAAAAGACTCAAAACTTTCAAAATCAAGTAGTGATCAACAATGCATGAAACATAACTTTAAAAAATAACAAAGGACTGCTATGTTGATTTTGAAATGCTGTCATGTGAGTCATAAAGCTTAGTATATGCTGAAATTTTTTTAAGGAGAGGAAAAAATTTATAAGATAGAAGAAATACACCCTTAATGAAATGGAGCACAGCATGGGCAGGGTATACCACTGAAAGCAGCATTATGTTATGTCCCATGATAGATATATATCAATACTTCAAGAGAATACTTTCTGATGATAGGTTGTGGTTGCCATTTATTCTTTAATATTTTGTTTCTTTCTCTATAATTTTTTTGAGCAGTTTAGAAAGCAAAGGAATCAAACTGAACACTTTCAAACAGACAACTGGTGAGTTGTATATCATGGTGAGCTATGCGTCAGCTATCTACATGTTTCCAAGCTAAACCTTTATGTTATTGAGATCACTGCAGAAAATTGGAAGATTAAGAACCATGAACTAGACGAATCTGTATGACAATGGGCACATATGGTATAGTCATACTCCCGCCCATGTCTTGAGCAGAACATTGTTGGTAGCTGCGAGAAATTCAAAGAGTAAAGACCATGAAACTGAGTATATATATTTGACTCTGAGATTAAGTTTAGTGGAAGGGAAGATGAAATTTGGCAGAATCATGTTGCTCAAGATGATAACAGGAGAGACATATTTTGGGGAAACTTTTTGAAATACTTCTTTTCTTTAACGAGTTGGTTGGCCATTAANGCATGGGCAGGGTATACCACTGAAAGCAGCATTATGTTATGTCCCATGATAGATATATATCAATACTTCAAGAGAATACTTTCTGATGATAGGTTGTGGTTGCCATTTATTCTTTAATATTTTGTTTCTTTCTCTATAATTTTTTTGAGCAGTTTAGAAAGCAAAGGAATCAAACTGAACACTTTCAAACAGACAACTGGTGAGTTGTATATCATGGTGAGCTATGCGTCAGCTATCTACATGTTTCCAAGCTAAACCTTTATGTTATTGAGATCACTGCAGAAAATTGGAAGATTAAGAACCATGAACTAGACGAATCTGTATGACAATGGGCACATATGGTATAGTCATACTCCCGCCCATGTCTTGAGCAGAACATTGTTGGTAGCTGCGAGAAATTCAAAGAGTAAAGACCATGAAACTGAGTATATATATTTGACTCTGAGATTAAGTTTAGTGGAAGGGAAGATGAAATTTGGCAGAATCATGTTGCTCAAGATGATAACAGGAGAGACATATTTTGGGGAAACTTTTTGAAATACTTCTTTTCTTTAACGAGTTGGTTGGCCATTAAGTGACAAAACTTTGAGTGGAAGGCCCCAAAAGAAAAAACTTTAATAGTGTCAAACGCACAGGCTACCTTGTGAAATCAGAAACAGTTATGCACCGCGATTCAAGTGTGACAATTAGTGTTTGAGTATGTTTGGTGGATGGATATGGGTTAAGGGGAGTTAGGTTGAAACCAATAATATCGAGAATCCACACGCCCACCTAGAGGGTTGGATTTAGACATAGATGGCCATTCTCATTCTACCCTATCATCAAACCCATACACATAGTAACTCCCGACTCCAAACCAAATGCCACCAATATATAGTTGGTGGTGCTTGGAGAAGCACTGTGAACAACTTCTATGGTCAGGCATTAAGTTAACAAAGAATTTCACAGAAACTGCATCCAAACACATTGGTTGTGCAACTTCAGATGAGAAATAAAACTCTACACGAACAGCAAATCTATCCACCAGCTAAGAAAATCATACAGACGTGCATGCATATCTATCCACCAGCTAAGAAAATCATACAGGCGTGAATGCTACTCTTCTATGGGCCCTGCAATTATATGTCAATCCAAAAAATCAATAAACAATGCAGACAACTACATGAACCTACTGTGCAATAAGCACGGAAGGAAGGTTACTGGATCAAGTAGCAAAGTGCACAACATAAACACAACCACTAGAGCCGCTACTCTTCTCCATGTAGCCCATTATCTATAATTATTCCTAACTCGATCACTTAGCCAACACAAGGCACATGAGCAGAACAGTTCTTCTATCCTAATTTCTAACTCCATAAAGCTTGTTAAAGGAAAGAAGTATGATGGCTTACCCTTCACTGACCAAGCTCAGGGCCAGGTTTACCAAAAGTGACTGTGCGAGTCCCAATTTGTCAAGAATGGACGTAAGATGTGCATATGGATGCTGCACGTTTAGCTCAAAGTTAAGAGTTGTCAAAACCATTGTCTCAGCTTCGGTCACCCGTTCTCGATATTGATCAAACCAATCCTGTAAAACAGTGGTGCTTTAGACAAATAAATCATACAATGTACTAAAACCCTACACGTAATCCAAGCAGAAAAGAGTATTACTAAGTATAAAAGTTAAAAAGTACTCACCACAGGGAGTAAATAGCAGAGTACATTGAAATCCTGCTTGTGGAAAATTTCAGAGGATGCTCTCAAGACACTGTTAAGAGGGCAAGGCGTCTCCTCAGACTTTGCAGCCAGGAAAAGAGTAGCAGTAGCAATCAACTGTAGAATAATTGTATCAGCATATGTTGTTCACCCAACACGTCAAAAATAAAACAGAAAAAGACTTATAAATCACATTAATTAAGACAAACTACTGACTAAAAAATGAAGCAAATCAAAGAGCTACCATGTACCATTTCGCTATATTTCTTAATTTATGATCACAATTTGTGTGTGGAACTAGAGCACCAAACCAATAAAAAAACCTTCACGAACAGTAGCAGTGTTTCTAAATTATTTCTTGATCAAATATGTCGACCATGGAAGTTAACTTCATATAAAATAGAGATATATATAATTATATTTAGTTATTCATCAGAGAGAAAAAGTAACTTACAAATCTATCGTGTGATGCATGTGACCGCCGAACAAAAAACCGGTGACATAGAACCATAGCAGTTCCGATAGTAGTTTGAGGCCTGCCCGAGATTAAACAAAATGTGTCAGAAAATCAATCAACAAATTAAAAAACGATCCATACTGCTTAAACTCAAATGGAACATTTCACTTACAGCTCAAGACGAACTCCAAGGTTTTGGAGAAACGCACAGTACGAGTATCGAAGATGTGTTTCCTGTAAAGCGTCAATACCATCTTTTCTGGAAGGAGACAACCTCTCAATCTGATCTCTTGACATAAATTCAACATCCTCGTCTTCTTCAAATCGTGCCCGGTCACGCTTATAGCTAGTAGAGGGACGCGCTCTAGCATCAACATCAGACGCTACAGGCGCTACCGGAGGAAGGAACGCCATCTTAGACCTTGAAGGGGAATATCCATATGTCGGTGGTTGGTTATACGATGTACCATAACCTTCCCAATTCGTGGAAGAAAATTTTCTTCTCTTAAAGGAAGGTAAAGCTTCGGGTTCAACGTAACCGTAAGTGTTATGCTGCTGTCTATATTCATTTGGGAAATCATGTGAGTTGTTATAGCTTCGTCTATGGTTGTTATTAGCGTGACGTTTGTTGGCAGGGAAGGCCGTGGAAGCTGAGCCATACGTGTGAGGGTGGTTTCTTACAAACGAAGATCTAAATTCACCGTTAAATTGATAGTTTTCTCCACGATGAGGCTGAGCAAGTGACATTGTTCCTGTAAAAAAAATGCGCAGTGAGAAATTTTTAAAAAAAAAAAAAAGCAATAAGATTATGATTTCTATATAAACAAATATATAATCACAGGGTGACTACAAAAACGTGCCTAGAAACCAACAAACCACAACAACTATTTAAAGAGACTCTTAGGGTGGGTTTGTTTCGGCTTATACAGCTGGCTTATGGCTTATTCGGTTTTGGTCTTATGTTTCATAAGCTCACCTTTTTTGGCTTATTTTGAAACTTTTCGTCTTATTTTAATTTGGCATATCATAATAAGCTTATTAAGACGAAAAGTTACAAAATAAGCCACAAAAAGTGGGCTTATGAAACATNTTAAGCCGAAAAGTTTCAAAATAAGCCACAAAAAGTGGGCTTATGAAACATAAGCCCAAAACTAAATAAGCCATAAGCCGAAACACACACCCCCTCAACCATACACACGCACTAACAAAAAAGGCAAAATCACTTAACTACCAGGTAGCTTAATTACCTTTCTTATTGCTAACAAATTCTCCAAAATCGTATACAAGAAAATAAAGCACAAATCTTGATATTCACCTAACACATCACACCTGATTTTTTTTTTTTCCTTAGAGATGAACGCACACTTCAATCCAATCCAACGACAATCTAAACAACGATACATCTAAACAATCTTCTATCTTTTACTTAACAATGATACAAAATTTAACATCGATACATCTAAAAACGACAATCTTCTATTTTATTTTTATTTTTTTACTTAACTATACAAAATTAAACCTAAAGTCATCAACTAACAGCTTTAATTTGCATAAAAAAATCATAGAGTGAAATAAGCTCCATCTAATAATCAGCAAACAGATTATTATTAACTACTCAAACTGAATCATAACAAACAAAATAATGAAGGCATAAAATATCTAAAAAAATCTTACCGATTATAAATTTATAAAAATAAAAACTCGATCTAGCGATTAACAAGTATGACATGTAACAAACTAACTAATTATTATTCACAAAACCATACCGAAGCTTTATCCGATCAAAAACTTAAATTCTGAACAACCAAAATATAACTGAATCAAAATCTTTAATTTGAATTATATGAAAGAAAGATAGATGAAGAAGTTATAATACCGATGATTGAAAGTTGTTTGGATTGATTGAAAAGAAAGAAAAGTGATGAGATTTATTTAGGGGAAAAGTAGATGGATGAAAGATAGAAACAAGAGAGGAGGAATCGTATTGTAAAAGAAACGAAACACAGGATATGTATGTGTGTGTTGACAACAGATCTTCTTCTAATATCCGCAAACTTTGAATAATAAAGTGCTTTTTCTTTTTTTCTTTTTTTTTCTTTTTTTTTTAATCTATTTTACAGATATTCAAAAATTTACTATACATACTAAAGAGAAAGAAATAGGGCTGCGTGCCCTATAAAAAATTAATTTCCCATAAAATAATATTAAAACAAATACAAAACGTACCCTCAACTTTTTTATATTTACAACTTTTTTAGATAACAAGCTTTATTTACTAAATATTTAACACATACCTACCGGTTTCTTAAATAAAAAAATACTGGTAGAAAGGCCTCTCGATAACGAACAAAACAAGCCCAATATTGATATACTTTTGACATACATACTGTTTTATAAAAAATGTTGAAGTTGAATATATATATATAGTTTCTAAATAAAAGAATTTTCAAAATACACCCTTAACCTATCAAATAACTTTAAAATTTTCTTAAGTTTTTTTAAAACTATAACGGTCAAAAAATATAGCTTCACACAACATTTGTTCCAAATAAATACTACACGTGTCAGCCAAAAAATACCACGATCTTACAACGAGAAGCCCTACCCAAACATTCTTAGTAAATAATTATCGCAAAAATTCTTCGAAAACTCCCGCTGCAACGCAGCGGGCGCCTTCCCACTTGTTTTGTTTTTATAAGAGTGGAAGGTGTGGTGACCGGTGAGAAAGTGTTTTTACTCATTCGGGCCCCTTGCAACCCCTTCACTTACAACTAACTACAACTTACTCATTTGGGACTCACCACTTACAACTTTATTTTTTTTATTCAAAATATCAAATAAACTAAATTTATTTTATTAAAATTAAAATTACATTACAACATACTAAATTACACATAATTTAAAATAACATTACAGAAAGAAAACGTTACAAAAAAAACGATACGGATTAAAAAAAACATTACGGGAATAAAAAATAACAACACATTTTACTCGGAATCGGAATCGTCATCGGCAGTTTGATACTTCTTCATTATTTTTGCTTGTCTTTTTCGGATGATAGCGGTCTTTGCCGGGTCATCCGCCAAGTTGGGATTTATTAGGATAAACTTCATCTCCTTCATCTCCAACGCCTTTACTTCCTTCATCCTTCGCGCTTCGTTCGCGGCTATATCACTGTCGGCTTTTTGAGTATATTTTGAGGATAATTGTTTCGAAAAACTACTTGTTTGACTGCCACCGGAGCTTGCTGCCTCCGACGTGGAAGTCAACTTTTGTTTCTTTGAAGTTCGACTCTTTCTCTCCGGACGAGGATGCTTGTCAGGGCCGAATAAATCCTCGAGACATGTAATGTCAATAGGATCCTCAGCTTCCCATTTAGGGTACTTTCGCAAAATCTCCCAGACGTGGACATACACGAAGCTTTTACTTCCAAAGCGTTGTTCAAAGTTGAGCTTCGCGTTTTCGAGATGATCATGGTCATTCTCACCGCTTTTACGCTATAAATGTTTATAAACAGCGTTGAATTTTTGACAATCTGAGTTAAGCCTTGTCCATTTCCCCGTGAGCATATTTTTCCTTCGAGGCTCATTATCATTACAAAGGTTGAACATCTCAACAATCTGGTTCCAAAAGTGCTCATCGGAACGGTCGTTTCCCATTTCTTTATCTTGAGAAACCTCTAACCATATTTTCGCAAGAAGCTTTTCTTCTTCCCTACTCCACTTGCTAACCACACGCGTACCTAGATCCTCAAACTCATCGTCATCATCGGCGTCCAAATTGATGACATTTTTTTGCTTTTTTGCCCTTTTTTTCTTTACCTTTAACCGGATCAGGTGCTTGCGGGACTTTAAATTGTGCACCCGATGGTTGTGTTTCAACGTTTTGTTGTGGTTGTGGGGAAGGAAACGTTGAAGGTTGCGACGGGTTAAAAAATTGAGGTGCCGAAAAGAGTTGTTGTTGAGGATTTACGAATCCATGTTGTAAAGCATTTGTTGATTGCGGTAAATTGTCATGGGATTGAACTCTTGCGTACCATATGGAGGTATTTGTGGGGAATTTGAATTTTGTGACGACGGGATAGACGGGTTTGACGAACCCCCGTAATTTTGCGGAGTTGATGTGAGAAGGTTCGTGAAATACCCGCCTTCGTTAGGATTTTGAGACATCTTTTTTCTTTTTCTTTTTTTTTTGGTTGATATATAGAGAGTTTATTTAAGATTGTATGTGAAGAAATATAAGTGACAATGGTTCATATATATATTAGAAAGTCACAATTTTTCAAAAAAATAAAAATCAAATAAAAAAAATAATAATAATAAAAAGGACGGTAATATTACCGTTTAAACTCACACATGGCCCCACACCAACATTACTTTTGTCGGTTGGAGAGCTCGCCGTGCAGGTGAGCAATTGGACTTTGGCGAGGCACGAGTAAGGTATAGGGGTGTGGTGGCGAGGCACGAGCAAAGGCCAGCTCGGATTTGGCGAAGCACGAGTAGTCCATACCCTCCACTCTAAATAGTAAAAGTGACAAATAAACTTGCTTAAAAAATTAAAACTCTCAAAATGAGATTTACGGAAAGAATAAAATAATTTTTATATTAACGACCATCTTTTTATTTTCCCCTTCTATTGCAACATTTTTCGTAACTTAAATTTCACTTTTACCCAGGTTATAAATAACGCGAGGCGTGGTGTGGCGACATGACCAAGCTTCAAGTCTTAGTGGTAAATGCGAAGCTTTTGCATTTATAAGGCGTAACATAAACACAAAATATGAAAATATTTATATCATATTTCATATATGTTGAGCTTACAAAAAGATGTGCCATAAAGCGTAATGTGACGACATGACCAAACCTCGCACCTTTATGAGACTTTTGCGCGCCTTTTAAAACCATACTTTTACCTCAATGTTTTAAATAACAATCAACAACTCTTGTTTTAAAGTTTGAATTTTAAAGCATAATATGTTATAACATTTATAGTTTTTCCAATTAATATGAAATTTAATATTACTTTTATTTATGAATCACAATTACCGCTGTACATTCATCTTGTTTTTATCTTATTATGTGATTTTGTAAAAACTTTCAAAATGAGAATTACGAAAAAAAATTAAAATAATTTTTATAAAACGACCATCTTTATATTTTCCCCTTCTATTGCAAAATTTTCATAACTTAAATTTCACTTTTACATCAATGCTTTAAATAACAATCAACAACTTTTTCTAAAGTTTGAATTTTAAAGCATAAGATATTATAACATTTTATAGTAATACGAAATTTAATACTGCTTTTATTTATGAATCACAATCACACGCTGTATAGTAATCTTGATTTTATCTTATTATGGTAGTTAGTTAACTTTGATGTCATTGTTGAAAAGCATTTAGCCAAGATGAGAATTCACGCGGGTTTTGATTTTCGAACATCATATGCCGTTATATGTAGTGAAGATAAATGTTATAAATCAATTAACCACAATATCGCAATTATAATAATTCATCGATGAAAATTCATGTCGTTATGCACGGGTTCTCACCTATTGACTAGTTTTTATAAAGAGTTAATAATTTTGGTAATAACAAAGGGAAGATTATAATTAGTACTTGAGTTGGTTTATTATTAATTAAGTAAAATGATCAAGAAATGATGTTTATAATATAAATTTGTAAGTTTTATATGAGGATATAAAAGTGTTTTACTAAACTACTTCTATGGTAAATTCCATCATCCAGCGTATAAGTTCATAAATAAAGCTTATAATAGTGCATAAATATTTATATAAGCGTATTTTGGCTATTTAAGCTAATAAGCTCATAAATTTTAGGGAAAATGATAAAAAAAAATACATTGAACTTAATACTTTTTACCATTGTATGTTGCCAACAATTTTTTTTTCATTGTAACACAAAACTTTTGATTTTTTGTCATTGTATGTACTATTGCCACTCTGTCGCTGCCAGCGTGTCCATTTGTGACACGTAAGATGCCAGCGTGTCGAGGTTTATTTTTTCATTTTTTTTTTATACCCGGCCCTTTTATACCCCACATCCCACAACCACACATTCCATAACACAAACCCTAATTCCCTTTTCACCCTATCCACACAAAACCAACTATGAGATCTTCATCATCTTTTCCAGATCCTCTTTTTCAAGATCCAATCGTATGACCTTGCAAGAAGCCTGGGATGCTACTCATTGTAAGTGTCCTTTGCCTGTCGAAGAACAAGTTTCTTGGACACTTGATAACCCGGGAAGAAGATTTAAGGCTTGCCCGATTTATGTAAGAATTCTCCTTTTTGTATTTTGGTTGTAATAGGTTGGTTTTATTTTAGGTTGGATACATGTTGATTTTTTCTTTTGTTTGTGATAGGATGAAAATGAAAAGTGTAACTTTTATGGGTTTTTAGATCCCGAGCTACCAACTGATTACTACAGAGTACAGATATCTCTTTTTCAACTTGCATGAAGAAAACAAAAAACTTAAGAACATGCTCAAGACAAGAAGAAACTATGGTGAAGGTTCAAGTTTGGAAATGGGTAAGATGAAGGAAGAATTGACTGAGATAAGGTCAAAAGTTAGAGTGTATGACAAAGCTGTGGTTGTCTTAAGTGTCTTTGTTCTTGTGTTGGGTTTTGTTACTTGGAATGAATGATAGAGTGCATAATCATTAAGGTTTCAAACATTAAGTACTAAAACATTACCTTTGGTTTCCTCATTCTCCAATGAGTATCCACATCATGAATAGGATACTTGTCCAGCTTTGCTTCCACTATTTTAAATGGATGTAAGATCAGCATCATCTTGCCTCAAGTTCCTCATCAAATCTTCCATGAATTCCTCATGTTCCATGATTGTTGCACTATCACCATCATCATAACTTTTGTTCTGTCTAGAACTGCTCTCACAACCATTGTTATCAGAACATGATCTCTGCTTAGATGTCTTGGGGGCCCTCTTTGCAATAGATTTTCTCTTCCTAAGTTCAATTAATTCAACTTCACCTTCTGATAAGTAATCTACAGATTTATCGGAGTATTCACTGTCATTATCACTAGAATCATGATCCATTGAGTATTTCCTTATTTCTTCTAATTCACTTTCACTGTCACTAGACACATCAAATCCATTAAGTTTTCCAAAAGATTGCTAGGGACTAGCAATATCTTAGTGTGGGGGATTAATGAGTGTGTAAATACTCATCATTTTTCTATCATCTGAACTGCCAAAACATCCAAAAACACCAAATAATGCATCAAAATAGTGAAAATATTCCAAAAGTGTGTTTTAT
>LBNU01036771.1:359222-384046 GCA_014162995.1 Artemisia annua | reverse complement strand
TTTTGGTTGCCATTTCAGGAAAATACCTTGGTTGAAATTACCCTGACCTTAATTCCGTTAAAGTTTCCTGGTTGACCGATTTGGAAACACTTGACCTTTGATTGAAATTACTTGTTTTGAAAACCTTGTGTCATTCGATTCTGGTTTTGGTTAGGTTTTTGGATATTTGGGTTTTGATTAAAACCAGGTGGTCAGGGTAAGTGGGTTAGGACGATAGTTCGGATCCCATGGGAGGATGGTATGGTTACCTCCCTTGATTGGAAGTCCCAACTATAGCATTGGCTTCAAAAGGGGTACCATCGGTGGCCATACAATTATAATATGCGTGCAGGCCACAAAGGTAACACATACTCCACTTTCTTGGATCTTCAGCGGGTGAAGAAGTTTGGTGGAAAGAGACTTTCTTTTGGTGGAAAAAACCAAATTGAATAGCTTCCGTGAGTTTGTCAATCTTTAGCTATTGGTGCTAGATTGGCCTCACGGTGGATGAAGTAGAAGGACCAACACTCACTTGGGAAACAACCGGCTTTGCTCTCGTGTAGTGCGGACTTAGACTTGTTTTCAATGATTAGCTAAGGCTCTTGTGGTTCATCAAAAAATAACCAGCGTTTGTCACACAATTAAGAGATCTTGATGAGATGGCTCACCGAACATAAGAAACCCTGAAAGTCTAGATCACAATAAATGAAATTCTGGGAGAGTACAGTGTTTCCCCGGTCGTTAAGTCCCAACGAGGTTGAAATTGTATTTGCAAAAAACTTTTCTGGGAAGAGTGATCATGGAAAGTAACCAGATAAGAATTGATTGATTTTTACACTACTGATTGCTTGAATTGATAATGAAAAAATATTAAATGCAAACATCAGATATAACAAATATGTAAAAAAATGTAAATGAAGAAAGTACAGGGACTAAAAGTGACAAGTTCTAAACTACAAGGGTGTGTTAAATGAAAATTTTACAAAATTAATAAAAAAATTGAATGAAAAGAATTATTTTTTGATTATTTTAATATTTAAATTATTAATTAAAATTAAAACTATTTAAAAACTTAATTAAAACTAAATTTATAACAATCTAAAAGGATTAAGATTACAAATTACACTAAAAATTTGCAAAATAAATTCTAAAAATCTAAAATGATTAAAAGAAATATAAAAATAAAAAATAACTATTTTTTCTTTTTGTGGATCTTTTATAAATTAAAAACTTAATTAATATTTAAAGCCTTAATTTAACTATATAAAAAGAGAAAATTTAGAAAATGAAAAGAGAAATTATAAAGGAGTAATTCTTTACAGGTTTCTAAACAATGTATGAGAAACTAGAAAAATTAAAAAATGGATCTGAATTAATTTTAAACAAAACACTATTTTTTTTTGGTTTTTCTATTAACTGTTTTAATTAAAATAAAATCTAGGGATTACCGAAAGAACAGTAGAATATAAGAAAATTACTAGAGGTACTAATATTATGTAGAACTAAAAAATATAAAAGATGCTACTGTTTATAAAATCTATTAAGACTATTTAATTTCTATTATTAACTAATTATTAACTAAACTGTTTTAATTTAGTAAAACTAAATGAGCATAATAAGTTCCCAAACCAAAGATTAAAACTTGCCTTTGTATCCTTGTGAGTGGTGTACCTTTTTCAAAGAAGCCATTCATATTGTGATTATTGGTTTAAGTTCTCTGTTGTTTTGCCTTAGTCTTGTGTTAATTGATTGTTTTTTTTATCCTAGTGCATGCGCACTCACTCTTCTAGGTCAACAAGCCCTTTCCGTGAGCTTGTCAGAATTCCTCGAAGACGCCACCGTAGACGTTCTGCTCCTACCCCAATAGGCGAACCCGAGATTCGTCCTATTTCCAACAATTCCGTTATCATGACGGAAGAGCGTCCTATGTGTGAGCTTCTCCAGGCACCCATCGAGGGTTATGGACATGCTATCGTTGTTCCAGCCATTGTGGCTGATAATTTTGAGCTCAAAACGGGGTTGCTAAATCTAGTAACCTCGAGCCAATTCTATGGTTTTGAGAGGGACGATCCTCACGCTCACATTCGATGGTTTAACAAAATCACATCCACCATCAAATACAAAAACGTCCCTCAAGATGCAATCAAACTACTTCTTTTTCCATTTTCCCTCGAGGGGTCTGCCCGGATTTGGCTTGAAAAACAACCCCCTCGTTCGATTGAAACATGGGAAGATTTAGTTAAGAAATTTGTGAATGAATTCTTTCCCCCTTCTAAAACCACCAGTCTTAAAAATGAGATCATCAAATTCACATAGAAATTTGATGAATCATTTAGCGAAGCATGGGATCATTTTAAGGAATTACTTCGCAAATGTCCTCATCATGGTTTCTCCGAGTTGATGCAACTCGATAGTTTCTACAATGGTGTGAGCCAATCTGATCAAGACTCTCTTAATGCTTCCGCTGGAGGTAATTTTTTGAGTCGAACCACAAAAGAAGCCTTAGCTATCATTGAAAACAAGTCTAAGGTCCGCACTACACGAAGCAAGCCGGTTGTTTCCCAAGTGAGTGTTGGTCCTTCTACTTCATCCACCGTGAGCCAATCTAGCACCAATGCTAAGATTGACAAACTCACGGAAGCTATTCAAGCTTTGGTTCTTTCCAACCAAAAGAAAGTCTCTTTCCACCAAACTTCTTCACCCGCTGAAGTCAAGAAAGTGGAAGTCTGTGTTACCTGTGGTGGCCCGCACGCATATTATAATTGTATGGCCACCGATGGTACCCCTTTTGAAGCCAATGCTATAGTTGGGACTTCCAATCAAGGAGGTAACCAATACCATCCTCCCATGGATCCGAACTATCGTCCTAACCACTACCCTGGACCACCTGGTTTTAATCAAAACCAAAATATCCAAAACCGTAACCAAAACCAGAATCGAATGAACCAAGGTTTTCAAAACCAAGGTAATTTCAATCAAGGTCAAGGTTTCCAAACCCAAGGAAACTTTAACCGGAATCAAGGTCAGGGTAATTTCAACCAAGGGTATTTTCATGGAAATGGCAACCAAAATCAGGGAAATTTTCAAAACCAAGGTTCCAATCAAAACAACCGAGGCCAGAACTTTCCTAACCAAACTCAAGCCATTGTTCCAACTGGACCACCATCTGATGAGTTGTTGAAAAATTTCATGAAATCCCAGGAAGAAATGAATAGGTTGTTGGTCAGTCAGATCTCTAAGATCAAAAAGTTTTTAAATGATCGACCCTCGGGCTTAGGAACACTTCCGAGCAATACGATCGCTAACCCGAGGGGCGATGCTAAGGAGATCATAACCCGAAGTGGTGCTTCATGTGATGGACCCACTATTCCTACTACCTCTTCTTCTTCCCTTCCCAAGTTAGTGGAAAGTGAGCCTGAGGCGACAAAGGACAAAGTGCAATTTACTATCCCACAAAGTACCGCACACGTCCATCCTCAGGTTGTCCCAAAACCAAAATCCAAACCAGGAGTTGTTTTTGAACCTCCTATAGCTTCCGTTGGAGACCCTAAATCCAAATCTTCTATTCCTTACCCATCACGTTTAAATGAACAAAAGCTCCGTGAAAAAGCTAGTCATCAAATGGATAAGTTCTTTCAAATCTTTCAAGATTTGCATTTTGACATAAGCTTTGCGGATGCTATTCTCTTGATGCCCAAGTTTGCATCGACAATCAAGAACTTGTTAAGCAACAAGGAAAAGCTGTTTGAAATGGCTAGAACTCCACTGAATGAGAACTGCTCAGCAGTTCTTCTGAAAAAGCTTCCTGAAAAGCTTGGAGATCCTGGGAAATTTCTCATTCCTTGTGTTTTTTCACTTCGCCTCGGCCGATCTTGGTGCAAGCATCAACCTGATGCCTCATTAGTATGGAAGAAACTTTCTCTTCCTGAACTTACTCCTACCTGCATGACTCTTGAGCTTGCAGATCGTTCCATTGCTCATCCACTTGGCATTGCTGAGGACGTATTCGTGAAAGTAGGAAAGTTCCATTTTCCAGCTGACTTCGTGATTATTGATTTCGATGCTGATCCAAGGGTTCCTCTAATTCTTGGAAGAGGATTTCTTAGAACGGGCCGTGCTCTCATTGATGTATTTGAGCAAGAAATAACATTACGTGTTGGTAATGAAGTTGTCACCTTTAACCTTGATCAAACTTTGAGGTACTCCGCAGACTATGATTCTGAGTCGGTTAACCGAATAGATATCATTGATGTTGCTTCTGAAGAGTACTCTCAAGAAGTTCTTGGTTATGCTCATAATTCTTCGAGTGGTAATCCCACTCATTCTTCTCAACCTATCGTTGCCGACTCTTCCCCTTCTCTCACTCCGTTTGAGGGAAGTGACTTCATTTTGGAAGAGATCGAGGCTTTTTCTCAAAAGTGATGCAGTTCCAGAGGGTATTAATGACAATGAGATCGATCCGGAGGGAGATATTCTTCTTCTTGAGAAATTGTTGAACCAGGACATTTCTCCTCCACTCCCTCCCAAAGAACTTCATAATGAGGAAATCAAATCTGTTGATAAAACTGACGAATTTCCTGAGGTCGAGCTCAAGGAATTACCACCTCACCTTGAATACGCATTTTTGGAGGGTAATGATAAATTACCCGTCATAATTGCTAAAGATTTGAGTAATGAGGAAAAGACTGCTTTCATAAAGGTTCTGAAGTCACACAAGCAAGCCATTGCTTGGAAACTCTCCGACATCAAGGGTATTAACCCTGAATTTTGTACTCACAAGATTTTAATGGAGGATGACTTCAAGCCAGCCGTTTAACATCAAAGACGGGTTAATCCAAAAATCCACGAGGTTATCAAACAAGAGGTTCTCAAACTTCTTGATGCCGGTTTGATTTACCCTATCTCTAATAGTCCTTGGGNATTGCTTGGAAACTCTCCGACATCAAGGGTATTAACCCTGAATTTTGTACTCACAAGATTTTAATGGAGGATGACTTCAAGCCAGCCGTTTAACATCAAAGACGGGTTAATCCAAAAATCCACGAGGTTATCAAACAAGAGGTTCTCAAACTTCTTGATGCCGGTTTGATTTACCCTATCTCTAATAGTCCTTGGGTTAGTCCTATCCACTGTGTTCCTAAAAAGGGTGGCATAACTGTTGTCACAAATGAAGAAAACGAGTTGATACCAACTCGATTGGTTACGGGATGGCGTGTCTGCATTGACTATAGAAAGTTGAATGAAGCCACCCGTAAAGACCACTTTCCTCTACCCTTCATGGACCAAATGCTTGAGAGATTAGCGGGAAACAAATACTATTGTTTCCTTGATGGTTTCTCGGGTTACTTTCAGATTCTCATTGATCCGCAGGATCAAGAATAGACCACCTTTACATGCCCTTACGGAACTTTTGCCTTTTGGCTTATGTAATGCTCCAGGCACGTTCCAAAGGTGTATGATGGCCATATTCCACGATATGATCGGGAAAACTATGGAGGTCTTTATGGATGACTTCTCGGTCATTGGGGATTCGTTCCAATCATGTCTCTCCCATTTGGAAAACATGCTCAAATGGTCTGAAGACACAAATCTTTGTCTGAATTGAGAGAAGAGCCATTTTATGGTCAAATAGGGCATTGTCCTCGGCCATAAGATTTCTAAAATTGGGATTGAGGTTGACAAAGCTAAAGTTGATGTCATTGCTAAACTACCTCATCCCACTACCGTCAAAGGTATTAGGAGTTTTTTGGGTCATGCCGGATTCTACCGTAGATTATTCAAGATTTTCTAAAATCGCCCGGCCTATGACTCATCTCCTTGAGAAGGATGCTCCTTTTATCTTTTCTCCTGAGTGCATCGAAGCTTTTCAACTTTGAAGAAAAAGCTTACTGAAGCACCCATCTTAGTTGCCCCCGACTGGGACTTGCCTTTTGAGCTCATGTGCGATGCAAGTGATTTTGCTATAGGTGCAGTCCTGGGGCAACGCAAAACCAAACACTTTCAGCCTATACATTACGCAAGTAAAACTATGACCGAGGCTCAAACTCATTACACCACTACGGAAAAAGAATTATTAGCCGTGGTGTATGCCTTTGAGAAGTTTCGGCCATACTTGATCTTGACGAAATGCGTAGTGTATACGGATCACTCGGCTCTGAAATACCTCTTTGCAAAACAAGATGCAAAGCCGAGATTGCTCCGTTGGGTTCTCCTCCTGCAAGAATTTGATATCATCATACGTGATAAAAAAGGTGCTGAGAACCTAGCAGCTGATCATCTGTCCCGATTAGAAAACCCTCACCAAGATGTGTTTGAGAAAAAGGATATAAATGAAACGTTTCCTCTCGACACACTCAATGCGGTTTCTTTTCGTGGTGATTCTATTACCCCATGGTTTGCTGACTATGCAAACTACCATGCGGGTAATTTCGTTGTGAAAGGGATGTCGTTCCAACAGAAGAATAAGTTCTTCAAAGATGTGAAACATTACTTCTGGGACGACCCCTACTTGTTCAAAATCTGTGCGGATCAAGTCATCCGGCGGTGTGTTTATGGTCAGGAAGCCAATGATATTCTCAAGGCTTGCCATGTTGGACCTACCGGGGGACATCATAGTCCCAACTACACCGCCAAGAAGGTGTTTGATTCCGGATTCTATTGGCCCATGATTTATAAGGATGCTCGTGAACTAGTCAAAGCTTGTGACGCTCGTCAATGTCACGGGAATATTTCACAAAGAAATGAAATGCCACAAAATGCCATTCAAGTTTGTGAAATCTTTGACGTCTGGGGCGTTGACTTTATGGGGCCATTCCCATCATCTCGAGGAAACAAATACATACTCGTGGCTGTTGACTACCTGTCAAAATGGGTTGAAGCGAAAGCATTAACCACCAACGATGCCCGAGTAGTTGTGAAGTTTTTGAAATCTCTTTTTGCTCGATTTGGAACTCCACGTGCCATCATTAGTGATCGCGGTACCCACTTTTGCAATGACCAATTCGCAAGAGTCATGCTTAAGTACGGTGTCACTCACCGTCTTTCCACCGCGTGTCACCCCCAAACAAGTGGGCAAGTGGAGGTCTCCAACCGTGGTATAAAAAGGATTCTGGAGAGGACAATAGGTGAAAACCGTGCCTCGTGGTCGGATAAATTGGATGATGCACTCTGGGCTTATCGTACAACTTATAAAACACCCANTGGACCTACCGGGGGACATCATAGTCCCAACTACACCGCCAAGAAGGTGTTTGATTCCGGATTCTATTGGCCCACGATTTATAAGGATGCTCGTGAACTAGTCAAAGCTTGTGACGCTTGTCAATGTCACGAGAATATTTCACAAAGAAATGAAATGCCACAAAATGCCATTCAAGTTTGTGAAATCTTTGACGTCTTGGGCATTGACTTTATGGGGCCATTCCCATCATCTCGAGGAAACAAATACATACTCGTGGCTGTTGACTACTTGTCAAAATGGGTTGAAGCGAAAGCATTAACCACCAACGATGCCCGAGTAGTTGTGAAGTTTTTGAAATCTCTTTTTGCTCGATTTGGAACTCCACGTGCCATCATTAGTGATTGCGGTACCCACTTTTGCAATGACCAATTCGCAAGAGTCATGCTTAAGTACGGTGTCACTCACCGTCTTTCCACCGCGTGTCACCCCCAAACAAGTGGGCAAGTGGAGGTCTCCAACCGTGGTATAAAAAGGATTCTGGAGAGGACAATAGGTGAAAACCGTGCCTCGTGGACGGATAAATTGGATGATGCACTCTGGGCCTATCGTACAACTTATAAAACACCCATTGGGTGTACTTCTTACAAGCTTGTGTATGGAAAGGCGTGTCATCTGCCGATTGAGCTTGAGCACAAAGCCTATTGGGCCTTGAAACATGCAAACTTTGACCTTCAGACAGCGGGTGATCACCGCAAAGTTCAGCTGAATGAATTGAATGAACTTCGTGATCAGGCCTGTGAGAACTCTTTAATCTACAAAGAAAAGACAAAGAAGCTCCATGACTCAAAAATCAAGAACCGTGTTTTCAACGTCGGTGATCGAGTCCTTAATTTCAATTCTAGATTGAAGATTTTCTCGGGTAAACTCAAAACCCGTTGATCTGGACCATTCACTATTGCCAAAGTTTTTCCATATGGTACTGTCGAGTTATCTCAAACTGACGGTCCAAACTTTAAAGTGAACGGTCATAGGTTGAAGCACTACTTTGGAGGGGACATACCACCCATGGTTGTCCCGGATCTCCAAACTTTCCCCATGGACAATTGAATTCGGGGATCGAGTCAAGCTAGCGACTCGGTTAACAAAAACAGTAGCACAACATGGGTTTTCACCCATGTTTCTGACTTCTTTCTATTTTCTAATAAAGTGACGAGAAGAGGGCAACCTCTTCTGCTACTTGTGTTTTGTGCTTGTTGTATGTGCAGGATTGTTTTTCCCCAAGTGTGAAGGCTCTCGTGCTTGTGTTTTGTCCTTACTCCACTAGAGTCTCAAGAAGTCTGGTATCCTAAATCTTATTGACTAACGTTATCTTTTGGCATAATTCATAAACGGCCTTAGATACTACGTAGGATGACCCTCACCTTTGAAACATTGAGGACAATGTTTAACTTTAGTCTGGGGGGTATCTTCGATGTGATTTGTCTTGCACTTTTCATGTGCCGTTTACTCATGCAACCCCGTTTTTCTCGAAAAAAAATGAAAAAATTCATCAAAAAAGTACAAAAAAAATGAAAAAGTTTGAAAATTTTCTGCAAAAATATAATAAGTTTTGATACTTTGTTTGACTTTCCGCTGGGTAGAGTAGTAATAGAAATTTTGACTTGACCGGGCGTGTTGAGCCCTAGCTTGTTCCCTTAACTCATTTAGGCTGAGCATCCGCGGATCTCATTACTTAAGATTTTAAATTTGCGGAGAACGAGAAATGATAGAGTTTATTTAGAAGTTAGATGCTAAATGTGGAGTAGTTGGTTCTCTTTAGAGCCCATCGAAGGTACTTGTGGCTTTTTGCTCCCACCAAATTGTTTCACCCCATACATGTAAAGAATAATTAAAGATGTTATGTTTTGGCGAAACTTGGTTCTTTATCTTCTTAAGAGAACCCTTGCTTTAAAAATTGGGTACACATCAAGGTCGCGTAATAAATGAAGTTGAATAATGTTAAAGTTCAAGTTCTATGAGCTATGATTCGAAATCGGGGCTTTAAAACTCTTTGCGGGAATGTGTGAGGTCTTGGTCTAACCACCTTGGATCCTCGTTTCAAGAACGTCGAGAGTGGAAATACCCCGTGTTACGTATGGAAAGTTGTTATTAAAAAAAAAGTTATGAATAAGTGGTTAGTGCTCAGTTGTTAGACAAGTTGATGGCGCATGAGGTGCTTGTGCATGGTCCTGGACCAGACACGAGAGGTGAACGTGTATTTCTCCACAACTTATGTCGATGAGTATGTATGTATCCCAATTCCTTGATGTGGACCTCATTTATAAAGCAGCGATTCTCGAGAAAAGATAGAAAACTACTTAGCGTCTTAATTTGGTATCTTTATCGGAATAAAAAATATCGAAACGAGAAACTATGAAGAAATTCATATCTCAACAAAAATAAAATAAATAGAGGAAAATAAGAAAATGAGAGCAAGAGGTTATTACACAAGTAACTTTCATGGGTAGTGTTGGCATCTAACTTGTAAATAAGCTGTGATCTCTTTTTACGCTTGGCTTGGGAATTTGTGAAAAATCAGGGACGATGAATTCTATCCGTATGGACACTTTTCTCTGAGCTGTGTTTCCTACTCTGTGACCCTAAACGTTATTGAACAATGATGAAAGTCAACATCCCGTCACATAATAAGTAGAATATAAATATAGTAGTGTAAAGTTAGTGTGTAGAATAAAATGGAAAACCGGGGCGTTTTTGGGAATAAATGACTTTGTAATCTCTTTTGAACATCTTGCTACTTCTTCAACATTAGTAAAAAGAGTTATGAAATTATTTATCTCATAAGCGTGAATTGATTACATTGCGTGAGGACACGGCAATACCTTAGTCTGGGGGATTTTGATGTGTGCTTATTCACACATCTTTTCTTCGCCAAATTAAGACCAAAGCAGACACAAACTAACCATAAATGCCAAAGATATTGTGTTTTTGATCATGCAGGAATGGATATTTCAGAAACGGGCATGAAATATGCCAAAAAGGACAAAAACGAGCACGAGATTGGAAAACGTGTCAAAAGCCGGAGCCCGGGAAGCAAATTACCATTTTGGGAGCTCAGATTGTCAAAAATATACCTCGGGGAATCACAAGATGCCGGAAATAGTCCTTGAGATAAAGTTTGCAACGATTGGAAGAAATGACCCCTCAACTTTGCAAGTTGGCAACTGAGTCCCCGGGTGTTTTAACTTTGGAAGAATAACAAAAATGGTCCTTGGGTTATTAAAACTTAGCAATTATTATCCTTGGGACAACTTTGGAAAAATACCACAACCCACCCTCAAAAATTAGAAGTTTACATTTTTTGTCCTTGTGGTATTTCCTACTTAAACCAAACGGGTCACCCTTTTATTACTAACCCAAAACCATTAACACCCCAAATCCCAACAAGCCCACCAGCCCATTCCTCTCCCTGGTACTATACATAGGTCAACAAAACGTGAACCAGGGCAACCATGTCTTCTTCCTCCTTGGTTGCCCGCCAAACCTGTCAAATCCACACCCCTGCCACTCCCCAACATTTTTGTCCCCCTCCAACACTACTCCATCACCCCACTTGTTACAATATCCTACTTCAGGGCATCAACTCAAAGGGGCGCCAAATCCTTTTTAAAGGCTGAGATGTAGCCACAACCAATCCAAGGGCTGGGAATTGTCCAAAGGAAGTGCAGAAGAGTACCCAAATCTGTCTTCTCACAAAAGTAGCACAAGAAGAGAGAAGGAACCCTAGTCACCCTCGTAGTATAATCGACCTATCAATTTCCTTCGATCAGCCTTTTAAATTCACTTCATATATCCCTTTTCCACTTAACCCAGAAACAAGACCGAGCATTGTTCCGGTTCGCCTCTGGAGTATTTGCCGATTCAAGTTTGCTAGACACTACATTTGCATAGTTGATTGTCAATTTAAAATTCTTTGATATTACCATGGCCGTTGTTCCAAACTTATTAATAAGATACTCGGCCGTGGTGCAAATGCCATCATTGACAATTATAACAACAATGTTGTAAGTTTGTGTTCTTACTCACACTTTCTATTCATGAATTTAGTATATATATACCCTGTGAATAAGTTGACATATATACCCTGTGTTCTTACTCACACTTTATAGTCATGAATTTAGTATATATATACCCTGTGAATAAGTTGACATATGAAAATGAAATGCATCAATCGATCATGTGATGAATATCTATCGATCAAATCTTTTTTTGGTTATTTTGTTAGGAACAAATAGAAGAAAATGTTGTTAGGGGCAACTATACTCAAGACCATCAAGAAAATGTTGTTCAGGGCAACACTTATGAGCATAAATGACTAAAGAGTATAATTAGTATGACGATATCTTTTCTTACACTTTGTTTAATTATGTTCCTAGTTATAGCTTATAATTTTTTGGCTAATGGTGACCCACGTATGAAGAAGCTAGACATCGAATATATGGATAATGGTAAGTCTTGAAGGATAGTTACCCTTTCAACAAGATTCGAAGAAAAGCGAAGCATATATGTGCACTTGGAGATTGGAACATATAGCTTAAAGACACCTTTAATCAGGTATTACCCAATAAGTTCCTTTTCTAATAGCCCATTTTATATCGAAAAAGAAGAAGTCATTGTATTGCATCTACCTAGAGATGAAGTCCGGGTGTTTTATACCAAGTTACATCATTCAAAGATGTCCTTTTCGGTGTTTTGAGTTGGTCTTTAGGTTAATGTCTTTATAAACATAAGTCTCTTAATTTTCTCTATAAATCTGAGTTGACATGCCATACTCAACTCGTTGACCCATTCGAATACCTCAGTCCCAAATTAGTTTCCGCGTGTTACACAACCTGTCCAACCAAGTAACCCACCTACAATGGGTGGGACCTCTAACGTTTCTTATAACAATATCAACAAAGAGCATGCGCTTTACAATTAATTTGTTAGACCAGTTACTCAGAACTTATGTAACAAAAACTACTTGCTGCCAACTTTTCACTTTCACATATTTTATTTTTCAATCTTCGATTAACTTGCAATTTCTCATCGCTTTATTTTTTTATTTTTATTTTTGTTTTCATCTCTAATCTCCATTAATCTAATCAACTAAATTACACATGCAAAAGTAATCGAAAATGCCTCATTTTAAAATTTTGCTTTAGGCCTAGAAATAGCTTGAGCCACCCGTGAATAATCAAATCACTCATTCAGTTGTACATGGAAAAAACATAATGAATCAAAAGAGTCGTAGGAGAAAATTATAAGATGTGATTCAACATAAAACTATGTCATACACAATATCAAATGAAGTGTGAACCACTTGCTTGGAATAATAAATGTGGAGAGGGAGACCCCATTATAAGATGTCACACAATTAGGCCTTGTGAAATGCAAACATGAAACTGCATAACATGGTGTGAATAAACGTTTGCACATTACGTGATTAACTGAAAGGACCACACAATACTTCTGTCACATTAGGCCTTCTGAGAAGACCACATAATACTTCACTCAATTATATGACAACACGATGTAAAAAAAGCCAAACATCATAACATGATGATAATGTAACATGTACATTATTTACTAAGTGTTTGGGGCTTTCTGTTTTGTGGGGTCTAATAGTTTTCTTTTTCTTCTTTGAATTGTACTCGACTTTGTTCTTATATTTCAATGATATCATCTCGTACTTTCAAAAAAAATATTGTGTGTCAGAAACCCGGCGTATCAATTTCCTTCGATCAACCTTTTGAATTCAATCACTAACTACAATACATTTTGTTTGTTTTAGAAACTCAAAATGCACCTAACTTCATAAACAAAAATATAAACAATTTTCTTTTTACTAGTAGGGAGTAATGTTGTTGTTAAACAACATATCAAACCTTTCAATGGAAAATAAGTATAGGATTAAATATTACTCCGTAGTACTTTGTACTAGAAACATCAAATATGAGTAGTAAATTATTGCATTAATTTGTGTGGTGGGTGTGGAATTTCTGGTACTAGTATGTTACTTTAGTTTTCCAACGTCTCAAACATCTTCTTCTCCATTTTTTTTTATTTTTTTCTTTAGATTCAAAATTTTCATTTGACTTACTTGGTTGGTTTGAGCAAATCTTTGGGTATTCACCGTTAATTTGTGTGATTTTTTTATGGTATGCACCAAAGGTAAAATGATTATATAAACATCTAGGTTAGAGTTTTTTTTACACTACTAGGAGTTTGAATAGGGTAAACCGGAGATCCGCCCCTGTCTAGCGACACACATTTTAAATTTAAAACTATTTGATATTATCATGGCCGTTGTTCCAAAATCTTTGGTGATTCTTATTAATAGGATACTCGGCCATGGTGCAGATGCCGTCATCAAGAATAATAACAGCAATGTTGTAAGTTTCTGTGTTCTTACTGACACTTGTGCATTAAAATAACTTGCATTTGACTTTCCATGTGGACGTTTAGTAACCCAAAGAAATCTTTGACCACTTTGTTCCAACCCAAATGTCAATTCATTAAGCTGCTCTTGGGATAGTGTCCCACCACTTCCAAAAGATACAAACAAAACCAAAGCGACCGGATGCTTATCCATTGGTCTGGTTCCTTGAACCAGATGTTGAATTGTTGGAACAGCTGAATCTAACTGAAATATGAATAGTTGGTATATGTTGTAACGTGATATAAGTTGAATCGTTGGTTTATATTAAATTGTAAGGTATTTGAATAGAATAAGAATATGTTGTAACTAATAGCACTTATACGATATTTGAACAAACTGCATGATCGTTTTACAAGTTTGATATTATTGGAAAAGTGTTTGATATTATATGAATTGTTTGTAACATGCAACAATTTAGTCAAGTACCCAAGTGTATCATCGATTTGGGATATTCTTGATCTTCATATCAATATATTGTTCATTTTGTGAAGAAAAATTATTCGAAAAGGACAAGAACTCGTTTGAAATAATTGAAAATCAAGACTGGGAAAAATTTACATACGAAGTACTAATAGTGCAAAAACAATTAACTAATATGTTCTCCAACCAAGAGTTTGTGCGTTAAGTCCCGTGAGGGACAAGTGTGAATTACCTGCCTCATTCGAGATGTTAATGGTGCGTCTAGTATATCTTGATGCGTCGTCTAATGTGAAATCAGAATGTTAAATAATTAAGGTATGAACCATCTAAACTGTACAGAATAAAGTGTTTACATAATGGTGAAATATTTCACTTACTTCATAGCATAACTTACGTGTCTGTATAAAATGAGCAATAGGTAGTAAGAGATTATTTATTTCCACCTAATAATTGATTGACAAACAACTAAGTTTTAATTTGGCTTTGGATTCAATTTTATATTGTAACCAAAGTGTGAAGTAGTGAGATGTTGACAACACTCTTCACAATGAAAACACTTTGAGAACTACATCAATACAATTTAAGAAGTCGTCATTAAACACATATTTAAGTTGACACCAACCTAAACCCACAAGCATCACATGTGTTTGTTCAAGGGATCACGATCTGCACCTTCCCACATCAAACAATCTCCACCGTCCATTGCTTCTGCATCAATCCAACCCCATCTACTCATTCCTTCCATCTTAAACTTGCATTTATATCCTCTACCCACCCACATTACTGATATACCCAAGATCACCTCACATTACTCATCTCCCTCTATTTAAAACTCACCAACGAAAACTCAAATATACCAAATTCTTTTGCCTTTGTGGTTTACCCCATTGTGTAAAAGCTCTCCTTTACCCATTTATATCAAACACGTTAAAACAGAGCAAACGCAACAATTTTTCTAATACAAGGTTATTCTTATCAGTTACAGAGACACTCAGCATATGTACAATACAACCTCAAGTTTGACATCAGTTACTTCAACATGTTGCTGTTTCTGTCTTGACAACGGTGTTTTCCGTGGACTAGACTACTTTCATAATGATTACATAGGTTAGACACTCGTTTTGTTTGTGAATACTCATGTCATATTATTTGAAAGTTTTGTTGCATAAAGGTTTGGAACTTGGGAACAGTGAAATGAAATTCTCTAGTTTGTGTTTTTCAAATTAAAATTCTCTAGGTTGTAGACTTGTAAAGATCTCTAATGTAGTCATCTTAGCTTAAAATGTTTTTCAAAACATTGCGTTTGGCTTTTATTGCACATAAAAATGCGATAATAAGAGAGCAAATATAGAATGTAAAAACACTTTTTTGTGACTTGCGATAACATAAATTTGTTATTGTTGAAGAAAGATTTTGACAAGTTATTATGCACATAAAAGTCTCCTCATGGCTATAATNGCTTTTCTTATTGAAGCGCTAGTAGTACGTGTGTGTGAGAACGAAGTGTTAGCATACTTTTGCTAACGTGATCTTGCCCTATTCGACTTCCCTAGTCGATCCATATAATCCCTCTCCTAGGGTTTATAAGTTCTCATTCTTGGAAGCTTTTGAGGTACGCATTTCCTTTTTATGTTTCGTTAATTAATTACTTGTATTTGATCTATTTCCGCTGCGTACTCTTAGATGTTTATGTGTTTATTAGTTTTATATTATTCACATATTCCAACACAAACAATCTCCACCGTCCATTGCTTCTGCATCAATCCAACCCCATCTACTCACTCCTTCCATCTTAAACTTGCATTTATATCCTCTACCCACCCACATTACTGATATATATACCCAAGATCACCTCACATTACTCATCTCCCTCTATTTAAAACTCACCAACGAAAACTCAAATATACCAAATTCTTTTGCCTTTGTGGTTTACCCCATTGTGTAAAAGCTCTCCTTTACCCATTTATATCAAACACATTAAAACACAGCAAACGCAACAATTTTTCTAATACAAGGTTATTCTTATCAGTTACAGAGACACTCAGCATATGTACAATACAACCTCAAGTTTGACATCAGTTACTTCAACATGTTGCTGTTTCTATCTTGACAACGGTGTTTTCCGTGGACTAGACTACTTTGATAATGATTACATAGGTTAGACACTCGTTTTGTTTGTAAATACTCATGTCATATTATTTGAAAGTTTTGTTGCATAAAGGTTTGGAACTTGGGAACAGTGAAATGAAATTCTCTAGTTTGTGTTTTTCAAATTAAAATTCTCTAGGTTGTAGACTTGTAAAGATCTCTAATGTAGTCATCTTAGCTTAAAATGTTTTTCAAAACATTGCGTTTGGCTTTTATTGCACATAAAAATGCGATAATAAGAGAGCAAATATAGAATGTAAAAACACTTTTTTGTGACTTGCGATAACATAAATTTGTTATTGTTGAAGAAAGATTTTGACAAGTTATTATGCACATAAAAGTCTCCTCATGGCTATTATGCTAGTGTTCAATGTTCACCAAAAACATGTGCTATGTTGTAATGGTGATCAAATTTCCATTTGGCGAAGCTAAATGAGATATGAAAGATGACAAATGGGTGAAAACACAAAGGATATTGAACACATGATTAGTGTAATCTCCTTTTCAGTTTTCTATAAAATAGATGACAATTTCTAGTCATGAATTTAGTATATATATACCCTGTGAATAAGTTGACATATGAAATGCATCAATCGATCATATGATTAAAATCTATCGATCAAATCATAATAAATTTTTTTGGTTCTTTTGTTAGGAACAAGGAGAAGAAAATGTTGTTAGGGACAACTATACCGATGACCAAGAAGAAAATGTTGTCCGGGGCAACACTTATGAGCATAAACACGCAAGAGTATAATTGTTATGACGATATCTTTTCTTACAGTTTGTTTAATTACGTTCCTAGTTATAGCATATAAATTTTTGGCTAATAGTGGCCCACGTATGAAGAAGCTAGACGTCGAATATATGGATATTAGTTTTAATATAATAAATGAAATCACGGTAAGTCTTGAAGGGATAGTTACCCTTTCAACAAGATTTGAAGAAAAGCAAAACATATATGTGCACCCGGAGATTGGAACGTATAGCTTAATGACACCTCTGATCAGGTATTACCCAATAAGTTCCTTTTCTAGTAGCCCGTTTTATATCGAAAAAGAAGAAGCCGTTGTATTGAAGTTTGATCCATATCAAACCCATCTACCTAGAGATGAAGTCCGGTGTTTTATAACAAGTTACATCATTCAAAGATGTGGTTAAACTTGAAAGTCAACTTCAAAATATGTCTCAAGCTAAGTAAATACATTGTATTTCCGTATACTTATCGGCATTTAGATTTCAATCGTAATATTTTTTACAAAGATTTCCCTCATGGTGAAATAATACTCAAAAGATGTGACTTTTGAAAAGGTAATGAAATGTACGCTAGCAGATGCATGAGTTTGTAATATGTGATCAGGAAATGTTTCTCCCTTTTTTTTGCTTTTGTAATGTTATAACTTTATGTGCAGTTAAAGTGTTGATAAAATAATAAAGTTTATTACTGTAGTTAACTAGTTGCAGCTTACAGTTTTTTGATCATAAACAATTCACATTTTGTTGCAAAACACATCAATTGTATGATTTTTCAGTTTCTATCCATACGTTATCATGATAATAGGAATATGATTTGTTGATGAAAAGCTCTTAAGCATACATAGTTTAGCTAACTAACAAGATAAAACGAGACTCGGACCTGAATTTATTGTGGTTCGACTCTTGATAGTGATCATTTGGTTTAGAATCATTAGTTTATGATGGTTCTTTATTATCAAGGATTAGCATTTCGTAACCATTTACTTTCCAATACCATTCAGGATTAGCATTTGTAACCATTTAAATGGAACAACCTTTTTGCAAAAGTTATCAACGGTAACGAGAAGAGACAAAACGTTGTTTCTTTTCCAGGTAGCCCTTCTCGATGGTCTTTGCATGTGGTTCAAGTGTCCCTTACCATGGAGTCCTCCCGTACTTCNCGCTCATAGCGATAGATAAAATCGTGTTTATCCAGTTAAAAGATTTATGTAAAATCTTTTAAATATTTAAAGTATATCTTATCGATTTAAAAGATATTATTGGGATATCTTCCCAATTTAAAAGATATGCACAAGAATATTGGAATATCTTTTTTGTATATATCTTAATCAAATTTTAAAGAAGGGTGCGTTTGATAAAAGAATTATAATTCGTATTATAATTCATTCGTAGTTAACTAGTTGCAGCTTACAGTTTTTTGATCATAAACAATTCACATTTTGTTGCAAAACACATCAATTGTATGATTTTTCAGTTTCTATCCATACGATATCATGATAATAGGAATATGATTTGTTGATGAAAAGCTCTTAAGCATACATAGTTTAGCTAACTAACAAGATAAAACGAGACTCGGACCTGAATTTATTGTGGTTCGACTCTTGATAGTGATCATTTGGTTTAGAATCATTAGTTTATGATGGTTCTTTATTATCAAGGATTAGCATTTCGTAACCATTTACTTTCCAATACCAGTCAGGATTAGCATTTGTAACCATTTAAATGGAACAACCTTTTTGCAATATCAACGGTAACGAGAAGAGACAAAACGTTGTTTCTTTTCCAGGTAGCCCTTCTCGATGGTCTTTGCATGTGGTTCAAGTGTCCCTTACCATGGAGTCCTCCCGTACTTCTTACCAGCATATGTTAATCCTATAAGCTCTATGTGCTTGTGCACAGGCTTGCAGATTGATCCATGGATCATTTCATTGCGGATAGCAGCATGTACATGATCCACCAAGATCACCTCAAAGGCTCAAAGTACTTGTAAGTTGAATCCTGCAATTAAGGTTAGTACTCTATTGTTTCACAGGTTGTGATCGAATGATCAAAGCAACTTCATGTGTATCATTCATACAAGAATCAATAAAAAGGAAACAAGGAAGATTGTTGGTGAACCCTTATAAATCTGATATATTAAATCGAGTGGGTTACAATAAACTGTTTACAGAATCCTATATTTATACTAAACTAAACGACGCATCTAAAGGTGTTTGTGAAGGGTTGTGTTGTTTCACAAACGGTTTCTATGAAGCGGTGTGTCTCTTAAACCTACAACTGCCATCGTTTCTATCTATTGGGTTTGTTGGCCTGCTGGCCCAAACCACAAGACTAAATGGCTTTATTGACCCAATACAATAATACGTATATAACTTTGATACTTATGTTAAGTGTTGTGATATTATCTTCCAACATCTATGCCCAACAAAAGTGCATAGTCATAAACTCGAGTGATAAACCAAATGAGTGTGTTATCTTAACCAACAACCCAATCTACTAATCTCGATTATTTTCTCTTCGTTTCAGTTGGTCTTGTTGGAACTTGAAGTAAGTTTGGCAAGTTTTCTTGAGTTTAAAACGCATGTGAAGCACGGTGTACAAGAAGTCAATGCAACTACTATTCGTACAACACCTATATGTTGAGTTGCAACTTGCAAGTAGGCAAAACAACAAACTTCCATATTGTATTTGTGTGATTAATTGACTTGGTAAACTAGTTAGTGGGGTGGCATGGTAAGTTGAAACCGTCACTTGGTTTTCAGCCTAGTAGTGTGATCATGGGTGATCAACATGAACTACACTATTGATGCCAAACTCAAGTCAATAAATAATGTAATCTACTACTCGATCTATTCAATTAACAGAAAATACACACATCATACACAAAGTATAAGCATGAGAGTGCTGCATTTTTCGCTTGCCAATCGGTTTTCTACTAGCACCATTTGCATTGTGTTGAAGTTGTTCGCTGACAATATGCAACACAGGTCTGGATTTATCCTGGGGTCGTTACGTATTAAGCTTGCAGCGAATCGAGCACGTTTAACACCTTTTAAGGACAGGGAGTATCTTCCCGTGCTAGACTCTTTAACGGGTGTTTTGTCATACAGAAGACAACATGCTGATAGAGTGTGAGAGATTAAGTTAATAGTTGTAGTTGCTGTTGTGGATATCTTGAATCTGCTACTAAAGGGGCGATGGTGTCGCTAAAGATGCTGGAGCTCTTTACAGTTTGTAAATGGTAATTAATACGTCTACTTAACTGTTTCATTCATTTGATTATTTTGTTCTTTATCGTTCACGGTCGATAAATTTGGTTGTCTCAATATCTTCTCTTCAGCACCAGTAGGTGTATACAAACATTCTTAAACAACACGTAAACACAAATATATAGATATTTCCTACAATCTTAAAAGGTGTTAATTAAAATGGTTTTATACGGGTAAAAGTATAAAGTTATTCATCCAAATTCCAAATAACTGTGATAAAAGTATAAAGTTATTCCAATTTTTGCAGCCTGCTACATAATTATTCAAAAATATTGTATCAGGTGTGATTTAGCAAAACATAGATCAATTTGTTCATGGCTGGGCTATGCTTACTTTGTGCAAGGTGCAATACTTCTTTATTACACCACTTGCGTCGAACAAATGCATGTTACTTGTGCTTACTTTGTGCAAGGTGCAATACTTCTGTAATACATGCACCACAACTGTAAGGATCAAGTTTTTACCAAAAATATCAGGTGCTCACGTTCATGCATGGGAGATGCTATTGAAAGAGAATAACAACTCCAAAAAGCACATTTTGCGTATTGATGTAAACCTGATCTTTAAAAAATATAACTTGTTCTAATATCTCGTACTTCTTGTTCAACTTATTAAGTCAGGGGTCAAACAAATATTGATCACAGCTCAAGTATAAAAGTAAGGTTTTTACCAAAGAAATTAGCTACTCACGTTCTTGGGAGACGCCATTTCCAAAAAGGCAAGCTTTGCATATTATTGTAAAGCCCGCTCTTTATAAAATGTAACTTGTTCCAACATCTTCTACTCTTTTAATAATGCAATAGTCATTATAGAAGTAACTGCAAAGTGGGTTTGAATTTTCAGTTAAAAAAAGCTTGTTAGGGAAATAACTAGTATAAAAGAAGCATCATTAATGATAAAGAAGCAATGACTTCAAAAATTAAACAAAGCAATTTTGAATCACAATTAATGATGAAGAAGCTATACCAGTGTATAAGGATCACGAACCTGAAAAAAAAAAAAAAAAAAAAAAGACTTTAAAACTTTAAAACTTTACAATTTTTATAGATAGACCCGTGGAATCATGGGAATTTTTAAAGGAATTACTCGTTAAGGAATTACATGTGAGAATAAAGTAACAAACAACAACGAACGTAAACAGGTTTTATTATTTTTTTAAAGGAATAATAAGTAATAAGTAAATGATACAATAAACAATTTGATTTGTAACTATTAAAATAATAAAAATGCATAATCGTCTTCTTCAACTTTGATAGTCTTGAAGAGTAAAGGTATGTAGTCAACGCCAAACACTTGAGTAGCCAATGTTCATTCTGTGAACACCAAAATATTAAAAGGAAAATAAAGTCAAACTAAAAGGAATTTGTTGATAAGAGTATATATACAGTTAAAAAATGATAGAAAACATGTCATTTTTTTAATACTTCTTGAACATTAATCATAGACATTGAATTACTTTTTTGTAGACAACGTCTGTAGTACTTTTCAAGATATTACCATCGGCATCATTAATGGCAACCTTCAAACATCTTTTGCTTTTGACACCGGAAACGGCAACGTATAGATGTCCATGCGTGAAAAGATGTGGCATATAGAAACCAACCTTTGAAAGTGATTAACCCTGGCTCTTGTTTATTGTCATACCAAATGAAATGACACAGGATATCGTTTTCTTACAATCTTTAGCGGTAAATGTTTATCTGACGGAGTAATTTTCAACCTCGGTATGACCACCGCTTTGTGTTATGTTTATTATCTTTGCCTCAATTGAAGTTCTTACTATCTTACTTTTGTGCATAATATTATCATATCGCTGTACCCCTCAATAACAGTGGCGTACTTGCTACTGCTTTAGGAATATATTGTTTTACATGTCAATTATGATATGAAAATGCAAAAGGTTGTACAATACATCTAAAATGAAGACCGACATTATATTTTATGGCAAATGAAAATTAGCCACGACGAAAGCGAATAGACCTATTATTAGGAAAAGTAAACGAAACAAAGTTGATGAAAAGAATATGTAAGGTACTTTTAGGCTATGTGATCTTCTTCGAATAGTTAGTAGACCCACTAATGCTTCAAAGGCACCAATCAAAGTTCTTAGAGATGATGGCATCTTTAAAGTTTGTTTTGTTGATATCTTGTTCTTAGTTAGTAGATCCGCTAATACATTTTGGTTATAAAGAAAAATTATGGCACTTGTGGTATAAAAAAGAAAATGGCAATTGAATAAGAGTATCAAAAGTCATGCAAATAAGTAGCGTAAGTTTTCAATCCAAACACATAACCAACAGAAAAAGGGCACTAGTCATAACATAAATAACTAAAGTAGAAGGAAAACAAAGAAATGGTTTATAGGAATACAAAACTAAGATAATTCTTTAAAGTGACCAAGTTGCACGAATTTTTCCAGGTATCAACTCCTTCACCAAAATATTAGACGGTCAACAACCTTGGCAGTCGTTTCTTATTGATACTTGTTTAAAGAATGAAGAGTAATTTCCTCTATACCTATAAAATGCAAAACTAAAGAAATTATCTACACAAATCATTTAGACTAAGCAAAGTTCAATCAAGAAGGAAATAAAGTTATTCCAGAAATAAAGTTTTGCAAACCCATGAAATCATTTTATAAAGTAGGCTGAGAATAGCCTTCAATTTTACCATCCTTGAAGGTATAAAACTATAAATGAAGTACAAATTTGTTAACTGAACATTAGGTCTTGATTTTCACTGAAATAAACATAATTCAACTTCAATTTCTTGGTTTTTTCGTCATGGCATCTATACTATTCTATAGTACTTTTCTTCACCAAAAGACTCACTAAAGCTCTCCTTTGTTTCCTTTAAGGTTAATCACGGATAGTTGTTCTACAAATTCTCCAGCACAAACGGGTGGATACTTGTCAGCAAGAGGCAATTGTGAAAAAATGACCTATGGGCTTCAACACAGAATTTGATGCTATATGAGAAAATAACTGGCAAAACAAAGAAGAAAGTAGCGCTAAGTTTATGCATTGGATTCTCTCAACAGAAAATTAATAAAGAACACATTGGCTAATCAGTTAAAACAAAACGATTAAAAANTTAAGGACAGGGAGTATCTTCCCGTGCTAGACTCTTTAACGGGTGTTTTGTCATACAGAAGACAACATGCTGATAGAGTGTGAGAGATTAAGTTAATAGTTGTAGTTGCTGTTGTGGATATCTTGAATCTGCTACTAAAGGGGCGATGGTGTCGCTAAAGATGCTGGAGCTCTTTACAGTTTGTAAATGGTAATTAATACGTCTACTTAACTGTTTCATTCATTTGATTATTTTGTTCTTTATTGTTCACGGTCGATAAATTTGGTTGTCTCAATATCTTCTCTTCAGCACCAGTAGGTGTATACAAACATTCTTAAACAACACGTAAACACAAATATATAGATATTTCCAACAATCTTAAAAGGTGTTAATTAAAATGGTTTTATACGGGTAAAAGTATAAAGTTATTCATCCAAATTCCAAATAACTGTGATAAAAGTATAAAGTTATTCCAATTTTTGCAGCCATAATTATTCAAAAATATTGTATCAGGTGTGATTTAGCAAAACATAGATCAATTTGTTCATGGCTGGGCTATGCTTACTTTGTGCAAGGTGCAATACTTCTTTATTACATCACTTGCGTCGAACAAATGCATGTTACTTGTGCTTACTTTGTGCAAGGTGCAATACTTCTTTAATACATGCACCACAACTGTAAGGATCAAGTTTTTACCAAAAATATCAGGTGCTCACGTTCATGCATGGGAGATGCTATTGAAAGAGAATAACAGCTCCAAAAAGCACATTTTGCGTATTGATGTAAACCTGATCTTTAAAAAATATAACTTGTTCTAATATCTCGTACTTCTTGTTCAACTTATTAAGTCAGGGGTCAAACAAATATTGATCACAGCTCAAGTATAAAAGTAAGGTTTTTACCAAAGAAATTAGCTACTCACGTTCTTGGGAGACGCCATTTCCAAAAAGGCAAGCTTTGCATATTATTGTAAAGCCCGCTCTTTATAAAATGTAACTTGTTCCAACATCTTCTACTCTTTTAATAATGCAATAGTCATTATAGAAGTAACTGCAAAGTGGGTTTGAATTTTCAGTTAAAAAAAGCTTGTTAGGGAAATAACTAGTACTACCTCCGTCCCATATTTATTGTCCATCTTTCTTTTTTCGTTTGTCCCAAATTAATTGTCCACTTCCATAAATAGATAGGGACTATAAATTAAGTTTACCATATTACCCCCATTTGTGGTTATTATTACAAACTTTAAAGAAGTTGGAAATTAATTGGTTAAGGGTAAAACTGTCTTTGTGCAAAAAGTAATAGAGAGAAAGCTGTAAAGTGGATGCTTTTCTAAAACTGTGTGTTTTTTGTCTGTGGACAATAATTTTGGGACGGAGGTAGTATAAAAGAAGCATCATTAATGATAAAGAAGCAATGACTTCAAAAATTAAACAAAGCAATTTTGAATCACAATTAATGATGAAGAAGCTATACCAGTGTATAAGGATCACGAACCTGAAAAAAAAAAAAAAAAAAAAAAAAA
>LBNU01036771.1:341031-355666 GCA_014162995.1 Artemisia annua | reverse complement strand
GGGCAAAAATCGAATTTGCAGAAGGAGTACCACAAATCCTGTCTTATCTCACACGAAGTAGCACAAAGCAGAGAAGGGCACCTAGTCTACCTCGTAGTTCCAATATGTAAGCATTTGAGGCAGATAGTGGATGTTATGTTTAATTTTCATCTAGTTGTTAAACTTATTAAATCAGTTTTAATCTTGGTAGTTCATATCTCAGTTCGAAATGATAAGTATTCCAGTTTTTGATTCCAAACTTGTTCTCCAAATTTCTAGTTTAAATGTTATTATAAGTATTCTGCTATATTTTATTTACGCCGTTTAATATTTCAAACTTTTCTATTAAGCTCACTAAGCATTTCTATAAATAATAAAAAAAAAAAAAAAAAAAACAAAAAAAAAAGAAGAGAAGAAGAATTAGAAGCAGAATCAAAAATCAAAGTCTTCAGGGGAATGGAACATTAGAATAATATTCAACCGTTAGTGGAACAGTAGAAAGTCAAATTTTTTTCTAAAAATAGAACAAATGAGCCAACACACATTAGGAATCCTCTCTAGGTTCCATATAGTTGGAAATGGAAATAGGTAAAAATTACTTTTCTGAGTTCATTGGTTGCTTGCGTATCTAGAACAAAGAGAAAATCTCAGATTGAAACTCATTTGCTTATTGGAAAGAAGTCGTGAAGTTACCCTTTTGGACTGTTATTTGCCCTGCAACCCAGTACACTCAGTCTTGACCCATTTTTCAACCCTCCCTTTCTTGCTCATCTGTTGGCCAATTTCCTTGACTTTTGTTGTTTTGGAGACCCACCTAGGTTGTTTTACTATATTTGTCCTTTGTTTGCCCCTTAGTGCTTATTATCTTGCTTATTTTTGGCCTTTAACCTGCCCCATTTTAGACTGCTGTTTGTACTGATATACCCAGTACAAACATTGAGCTTGTTTTATTTTCAGATTCTGCTTGTTTAAGCTTGTTAGTTGATGTTTTTAAGCTTATTTTTGTTTGTTTGAGTATTTGTTTGTTGGCTTGTACCTTGTATCTAGCTTATTTGCCCTTCCAAGTTGCTCCTTTGGCCCGTTTGCACTAATGCACCAGTATACACTCCGAGCTTGTTTACACTCTTGCTAGCTGTTAGATTCTAGTTGCTAAATTGTTAATGTTATGATGTTTGCATGAGTTTGAGACTGTGTTTAGCATGTTTGTCCCTTTGTTCCAGCTTACGTGCTTATTGGTTAGCTTCTAGCTTGCTCAAAAACTCATTTTAGCCTAAAAGCCCATAACTGTGTGAAAATTAAGCTTGTTAAAGCTTTTCCAGAAACTTTTCTTCACAAAAGTTACTCCCTCCGTCCCAATTTATTTGTCCACTATTGACTTTTATAGTCTTTATTATACAACTTTGATCATAAATTATTATTTTTGTGTTATATAATACTTGATAAAAATTATAACAATAAGAATACATTTAAATCAATTCATTCATATGTTTAGCATAAACTATTGTATAACACAAAAAGAATAATTTAAGGTCAAAGTTAAATGAAATTGACTTCGAAAGTCAATAGTGGACAAATAAATTGGGACGGAGGGAGTATTCAATTTTGTTGGTTAAACACATTTGCAAAAAGAAAAATTAAAAAGAAAAATAATTTTAGCAAAAAGGCCTGTGGGGGATTCGAACCCCAGACCTTTAGGATAGCAAGCAAGGAATACACCCACACCACACACAAACCATCTCTGCCCTTGGGTCTTTCGCGTTAACCTTTGGACCTTCAATTTATTTAACCCAAGTTTAGGCAGTTTGCTTATTTGCTTATTTTTGCTTATTGCGTGCTTAATTTGAACTGTGCCACCACTTTTTATATTTTCTTAGATTACTTTTAACTTGTAATATTTATTATAAAAGTTTCTGAATTTTCTAATTAGTTTCAATATTTATTAGATTTAAATTAGTGTTAAATAGTTTTTAATTCGTAATAAATAGAATTTTAATTGAAATTTTAATTTTCTTTTTTCTAAAAATTTTCTTTTGTCATCTAGTGCGTAGGAAAATTATTTGTAACCCCGTAGGACTAGTGTAGCTTAAAAGTCGCGTTTTGTTTAGCACGTTTACGTTTTTCTTAAAATAACTTTTGCGTTTTTAAACTTAGATCACGTTTTAAGGTTCCCTATCTTCTTGTTATCGTTCCCGTAGCATTTTAAGTAGATTTTAAGTTTTATTTAGCATTCCTTGTTTGAATTCTTGTGTTGGTTGCTTTTATTTCATTTCTCGTTCGTTATTTGTGATTTCTAGTAGTCGTAATTGTTTCACAATACCAAATAACCTCTCAACATCATTGCAAGCATTTTAATCTCGAATCTCACACGATATTTGCTATTCACACCTCGTTGGGACACGACCCGGGTGATCACTTGCCCGGTATCACATATATACATATATTGTATTCACGAGTTTTGCTAGTCGGCCTTTTCACAAAGGTTGATTAGTGAATTCCCCTCACGTCTACTTTGTGTGTGTATATCTTTGGTACGCACATCCTGCACGTATCACACATGCAAAAGTAATCGAAAATGCCTCATTTTAAAATTTTGCTGTAGGCCTAGAAATAGCTTGAGCCAACCGTGAACAATCAAATCACTCATTCAGTTGTACATGGAAAAAAACATAATGAATCAAAAGAGTCGTAGGAGAAAATTATAAGATGTGATTCAACATAAAACTATGTCATACACAATATCAAATGAAGTGTGAACCACTTGCTTCGAATAATAAATGTGGAGATGGAGACCCCATTATAAGATGTCACACAATTAGGCCTTGTGAAATGCAAATATGGAACTGCATAACATGGTGTGATTAAACGTTTGCACATTACGTGATTAACTGAAAGGACCACACAATACTTCTGTCACATTAGGCCTTCTGAAATGCAATTAGGCCTTCTGAGAAGACCACATAATACTTCACTCAATTATATGACAACACGATGTAAAAAAAGCCAAACATCATAACATGATGATAATGTAACATGTACATTATTTACTGAGTGTTTGGGGCTTTCTGTTTTGTGGGATCTAATAGTTTTCTTTTTCATCTTTGAATTGTACTCGACTTTGTTCTTATATTTCAATAGTATCATCTCGTACTTTCAAAAAAAATTTACTGTGTGTCAGAAACCCGACGTATCAATTTCCTTCGATCAACCTTTTGAATTCAGTCACTAACTACAGTACATTTTGTTTGTTTTAGAAACTCAAAATGCACCTAACTTCATAAACAAAATATAAACAATTTTCTTTTTACTAGTAGGGAGTAATGTTGTTGTTAAACAACATATCAAAACTTTCAATGGAAAATAAGTATATGATTAAATATTACTCGGTAGTACTTTGTACTAGAAACATCAAATATGAGTAGTACATTATTGCATTAATTTGTGTGGTGGGTGTGGAATTTTATTTTTTATTATTATTTTTTTTTTTATTATTATTATTTTTTTTTCTTTAGATTCAAATTTTTCATTTGACTACTTGGTTTGTTTGAGCAAATCTTTGGGTGTTCAACCTTAATTTATGTGATTTTTTTATGGTATGCACCAAAGGTAAAATGATTATATAAACCTCTATGGAACGGTTTTAATTTATTAGTATTGTTTTTGCATACCAATTTTATCTGAAAAGTCATTACACATATATTTGTCGTCAACTGAATCATCCACTATTATTTTACTAGAAATAGGTTTTTTGTTATTCAACTATGTTGTTGCCAAACAAAATTTCAAATCAATATAAATTAATAGTACTACGTATAATACTTAAAAGTTACTAGTAAAACCTAAGGATAAGAGGTACCAAAAAAATACAAATCTACTTAGTGGGATGAATGGGGCCTACACATTAAATTATAAATTTTATACTTCACTTTCTCTTTCCACCTATCATCTTGCGTTGGGTATCATGTGAGCGTTTAACACGTTATTGGTATGCCACCTCAGCGTCACATCATACCCCAACCAATAACACACCAATCACTCAAACACCCCTCCCACATAACACATCACTAACACGTTATTGGGTCCCGCATCTTTTTTTTTTTTCATTTCATACAAACACACTTTATATAAAAATGAATATACAATATAAAAATGAAAATAGATTATTGGTTGTTACTTTTAGTTTTTTTTTGTGGTTTTGGGAAAGAAAATAACAATATACTTGATTATTACATTGGTTAATTAAATGAAAGGCTCTAACATTTGTGTATATTTTAACCACGATATATTAACATTTGGTTAATTAAATAAAAGGCACTAACATTTGTTGTAGTAATCAAGTAAATTTTACATTAATTAAATGAAAGGCTCTAACATTTGGTTAATTAAATGAAAGACTCAATACCCGCTTGCGTTAGATTTATTACATCCTAATCCAAGGCAGACTCATAAATTGTTTTAAAACTAAAACCAGTGAAGAAGGTGACATACTTAAATGTTAATTTCATCCAAGATGCAAAGTTACATGATTTTGAACTTCGACAAAAGGTAGAAAGCAAACACGTTAGCTGTAAAAAAAAAAAAATAATAAAAAAAAAAAATAAAAAATAAAAATAAAAAAGCACCTTAGATTTTATTATCTTAACATCCAATGACTCAGTAAAAAATGTGGTATAAAAGATACTAGACAATAGCACTGTGAAGGTAAGAGGGGAAAAGGAAAACTATAGGGTCCCAGACCAAATATATTTTTATGCTAGCCACCTATTTTCTCTTTCTATCATTCATCAAAAATATAAAAAATTACACTCAAAAGACATCAGCTTTTACTTCCTCCATCTCCTACCTCCCAAAACCTGCAAAAACGAAAAGAAAAAAAAACACACACACACACACACACAAAAAAAACACATCATAAACACAAACACAACACAAAAACAAAAAAGAAACAAACCCACCAAAAAACGTGTAACATGAATCTGAAATTTGATGCCCCTAAAAACGTGTGTTTAAGCATCTTCGCCCAACTATCATGTGTGGCAAAAAAACGTTTGTTTAAGCATCTTCGCCCAACTATGATGTGTGGCAAAGAAATGTTTGTTTAAGCATCTTAGCCAAACTATGATGCTATATAATGTATAAGACTCTGTAGTGATTGTTATCATTGGTAGACAAACTCACATACACACCAAAATGAACCAAAATGAACACAGACCCTCGCCCCAGCTCTTCACTCCCACCACCAGTTCGCCCACCATCTCGTCGTCCCAGCTCTACACTCCCACCACCTTGCCCACCAGCTCACCCCACCTCTTCACTCCCACCAGCTCGGCCCAACTCTTCACTCCCACCAGTACCTCGCGCAACAATGATGTTGTAATGAACCAAAGAGAAGAAAATGTTGTTAGGGGCAAACGACGCAAGCGTATAATTGTTGGGACGATATCTTTTGTTACAGTTTGTTTAATTATGTTCATAGTTATAGGTTATAAATTTTTGACTAATGGTGTCCCGCGTATGAAGAAGCTAGACGTCGAATATATGGATCTTAGTTTTACTATAATAAATGAAACGGCAGTAAGTCTTGAAGGGATAGTTACCCTTTCAACAATATTCGAAGAAAAGGGAAACATATATGTGCACCCGGAGATTGGAACATATAGCTTGACGACACGTCTGATCAGGTATTACCCAATAAGTACCGTTTCGAATAGCCCATTTTATATCGAAAAAGATGAAGATGTTATATTGAAGTTTGATCCATATCAAACGCATCTACCTAGAGATGAGGTCCGGGTGTTTTATAACAAGTTACATCATTCAGAGATGTGGTTAAACTTGAAGGGCAGCTTCAGAATACGTCTCAAGCTAAGTAAATACATTGTATTTCCGTATATTTATCGGCATTTAGATTTCAGTTGTAATATTTTTTACAAAGATTACCCTCATGGTGAAATAATACTCAAAAGATGTGACTTTTGAAAAGGTGATGAAATGTATGTTAGTAGATGCATGAGTTTGTAATATGTGATCAGGAAGTGTTTCTCCCTTTGTTTTGCTTTTGTAATGTTATAACTTTATGTGCAGTTAAATGAAGTTTATTACTGTAGTTAAACACAGCAATTGTATAGTCTATTCACATTTTGCTAAAACACAGCAATTGTATAGTCTATGAACACTGTAATCAAATTTTTATGAACACTGTAATCCAGTTTTTGAATTGTGACGAAATTTTTTTATGAAGTTTTTGAATATGGCTAATATCCGGATACTTTTTGTCACAAAAATGTTACTCTTGTTCTGCAATTTTTCGCACCCAAGTGATTCATTTGGAATTCAAAACATTGGATTGTTGATGATAATATCATTCCCTGGCCGTATGTAACACAAACTATTCATTAGTAAATTAAAAAAAAATAAGATACAACAATTTTTGTAGGTCAATTCAATCAATCCGTTTTCGAATTCCTTACTTTGTCCAAAATCAGTTTCAGCATGTTATACAACCTGTCCAACCAAGTAACCCACCTACAATGGATGGAACCTCTTAACGCTTCTTATAACAATATCAGCAACAAACATGCGCTTTACAATTAATTTGTTAGACCAGCTACTCGGAACTTACGTAACAAAAACTACTTGCTAACAACTTTTCACCTTCAGAATGTAGAGAAACCGAAATTGTATGATCAAGGAGGCATCTCATACAAAATCAATTATAAAATACAGAAAAATTTTAATTCCAAAGTCAAACAAATTTTCTTACAATGTCAGTTCTAGATTGATGAAACCACAATCAGTTCTTCCTTAGAGATTAATGACTAGCTTCCTGAGATGCTGGTCCAGGTCCTGTTGGGTTGGCTTGATACATGGTTTGTGTATACATTGGAGGTGGTGCACCTGAAGTAGGAGGTCCTGAGCTCCCTGGGGCCATCATTGAGGGTTCATTGTCATGGGCCTCTGCATACCATTGTTAACCTGACTAGGCATGGATGGATTGACTTGACCAGGCACGGATGGGTTGACTTGACCAGGTGCGGATGGATTGACTTGACCAAGCATGGACGGATTGACCTGACCAGGCATGCCTGGTGCACCAGGTGGTGCGAGCATTGGAGGCATTCCGGGATGTCCTGGTAGAGCACAAAGAAAAAAGATGGTTACAAGCAATTCAGTGACAGTCATGGGTTATAATGTTAAATTAAAAGTTTTAATGAATAACAGAGCCTAGTTTATTTCATATCCTACACATATGACACCCAAAAGAAGCGGAACAAATACAAGTGAAGTTGCAAAATGAAAATAGCAGCCAGGTTGGGTATGGGTGAATAGCAGTGATTTTTTAGGCGTGTTGCCTGGCACACTTCTTTTGTCCATTTTGGGAAACTTTGACCCACTTAAACCATTTTCTTTTTTGCTAAAAGATCTTATTTGTCCCTTTGAGACAATATACAACCCACATCAACCCATTAATAAGCACCTTAAATGGGTCAAATTTGTCACCTTGAGCTAAATTAAGAAGGCATTACGTAAAGGTCACTTCCCAGTATTCACAGTCAGAAATTTCACTTTTATTCCTTATTGTAATCCTACAGGTGTCATTTTCAACCCACTTATGTGCAATTGGGGTTACATTATGTTGCTAACATGTCAGATAGGTAAAATCAAAATAAATTGCTAAAAAAAATAAACGGGTCAAACTTGGAATTCGCCCATTGCATACTCAATTGTTTATAACCCCTTGGCTTGTTTAATTCAAAAAGCAATCTTGATCATTAACAAATGATGAATAAAATGTTGTTAGATCAAGCTAACCCGTATTTTTACCCAAAACTTGTTTTGACATGTTACCCAGCTTCTCCAGCCCGCCATATTGTTTCACCTATACTTTTTGAATAGCATAAGATTAATCTCAGAATCTATCCTAATCTAAGATATTTTATACTACAAACTTAATTTAAGAACACAACTACTAATTAGGTAGTAATCAAGATGATAATAAAACTCTCATAAAGTGGAAAGTAATCATTAACTTATAAGCACGACAATTTAAAAGATGCATAATTAGCTGCAGTACCTTGCATAGGTCTAGGCAAAGGCGCAAGCCGTCTCATTCCAGGGTATAATGCTGGGTTCATTGCCATCTGCGGATTCCCAGGCATTGGCATCATCGGATTAGGTAGCATAGGAAGCCGAGGTCTCATGGTTGTAAGCAAAACCAACTTGCGGAAATGCAGCAGCTTGTCCAAGATGCTCCTTCACCTTTTGATCAATCAAATATTGATTTTGTTGTGCTTCATGTTGCTGATAAGAGGTTTGCACATTTCCCTGAGAAATGCTACATGGTGAATGCACTTCATGTATTGAGGAATAATATACTACTAGCAGGGTACCCGCGCGTTGCGGCGGCGGGTACCCTGAAGCTAAAATTTCCAGTGATTAATTACTTTTCGATAATAAGTTTTTCGTGACATTAATTTTACGGATAGCGAGATGTTTAATTTGAAATAACTTAAACAAATGTTATATTATACCATATAAAAATAGCAAGTTACAACAGTGATGCGTAAACAATATAGAAGCAGTAACCGATAATATTATCACGGTAGGAAAAATATATAATCGAGTATTGTTCACGGTAGTTATATCCAACTAACCCAAAAATTTAAATCAAGAAAAAATAACCGTATTTCGAAAACCGAATAAATCCAAAATTATACCAAGTATTTCAATTACTATCACACTTAAAATTCTTGACACTTAAAACAACTAACACATTACAAACAAATTATACCCGCACAACAATTCAGAAGCCAATACGTGTTTTAATAAAGGAATAGGAAGTCCAATAGAAGCCCATTTCATCAATTGTTAAATGTAAAGCCCAAACAACTAACCTAAATATTAGAGTAGCTATTACCTATATATACTATAGGGCATTGCCTCTGACCAAAATTTTGACCAAATTTTTTATATTTTTAATTAATGGGCTAAACTAAACCTGGTGGAGAGTAGGCCCAATTCCAGTTGGGCATTCATATTCTAAAGATGTCTTTTATTCTTCTTTCTATTTAGAAGCAAATTTACCATCTCAGATTATTTAGACAACCTATATATACTATAGGGCATTGCCTCTGACCAAAATTTTGACCAAATTTTTTATATTTTTAATTAATGGGCTAAACTAAACCTGGTGGAGAGTAGGCCCAATTCCAGTTGGGCATTCATATTCTAAAGATGTCTTTTATTCTTCTTTCTATTTAGAAGCAAATTTACCATCTCAGATTATTTAGACAATAAAGCTATCACACATATGATAAATAAAATCTACACTCGTAACTAAAAAAAAATACAAAACACACCCTGAACTTCTTAATATTTACGACCTTTTTATATAACAATTTTATTTGCCAAATATCTAAAAGAAATCTAGCGGTTTCTTAAATAAAAAAAATATTGGCAAAATAGCCTCTCGATAACGAACAAAACAGGCCAATATTGATATGCTTTTGATGTACGTACGATTTTATACAAAATGTTGAAGTTTAATATATATATGGTTTTTAAATAAAAGAACTTTCAAAATGGACCTTTAACCTATCAAATAACTTTAAAAATTATCCTAATTTTTTTTTAAAACTATACGCGCCAAAGACGTACAACACTATAAAACTCTATATACAATNAATTATATGACAACACGATGTAAAAAAAGCCAAACATCATAACATGATGATAATGTAACATGTACATTATTTACTAAGTGTTTGGGGCTTTCTATTTTGTGGGGTCTAATAGTTTTCTTTTTCATCTTTGAATTGTACTCGACTTTGTTCTTATATTTCAATAGTATCATCTCGTACTTTCAAAAAAAGTTTACTGTGTGTCAGAAACCCTACGTATCAATTTCCTTCGATCAACCTTTTGAATTCAGTCACTAACTACAGTTCATTTTGTTTGTTTTAGAAACTCAAAATGCACCTAACTTCATAAACAAAATATAAACAATTTTCTTTTTACTAGTAGGGAGTAATGTTGTTGTTAAACAACATATCAAAACATTCAATGGAAAATAAGTATAGGATTAAATATTACTCGGTAGTACTTTGTACTAGAAACATCAAATATGAGTAGTAAATTATTGCATTAATTTGTGTGGTGGGTGTGGAATTTTATTTTTTATTATTATTTTTTATTATTATTATTTTATTATTATTATTATTATTATTATTTTGTTTCTTTAGATTCAAATTTTTCCAGGGTATAATGCTGGGTTCATTGCCATCTGCGGATTCCCAGGCATTGGCATCATCGGATTAGGTAGCATAGGAAGCCGAGGTCTCATGGTTGTAAGCAAAACCAACTTGCGGAAATGCAGCAGCTTGTCCAAGATGCTCCTTCACCTTTTGATCAATCAAATATTGATTTTGTTGTGCTTCATGTTGCTGATAAGAGGTTTGCACATTTCCCTGAGAAATGCTACATGGTGAATGCACTTCATGTATTGAGGAATAATATACTATATTAGCAATCAAAAATCTAAAATGATATCTCAAATCAGAGACAATAGCCGGTTTATGTTTTCTGTAGAAAAGCATACACTAAAAAGTATAAACATGTTGACATACTCAGAATGCAAATAGCTGAAGCAAGTCCAAATACAACTAGCTTCGTTTTCAACTTATTTCTACCAATATAAATACTCAATGCACTAGAGCCTAAATCTAAAATTAGTGTTTAATCACTCTGCTCTATGGCAACAGAATAACACATTGTTTGGTGGTAATGACTTACGTCCATGGCAACACTATCACTAGCAAGTCAATATCATCGACACTGGATGCGTTTTAAAATTACACTCTTGTATTTCTATATAAGTAGCTCAGATGATACTAATATGTCTAATAGCACCACTGGGACTCCCATTCCCGTAGACACTAGGCAACTGGCAGGATGTTCCCTTATTTTTATTATACCACATATCACTTTGATTTTATTAAGGAAAACTTTGGTTTCGAGTAACTTGGACGTTGCAGTGAAGTTGGTTTGGGTATCATCCATCAAGGACTATATCCAGTTACAGAGCCATATATGAGGGTGTGCGAGGAGTGCTACCGCACAGGGCCTCAAAATATATACTCCATCATATACTTGATGCCTCAAAATTCACTTCCACCAGAAAATTGTCACCGTTCTACAATCTTATGTGGTAAATATATGTTAAAACTTAATATGGATCATCAAAATACTATATTTTTTGTTTCTATAGTTGGTATAATGTAATTTTGATCATCGTATTTAGTTATGGTATATGTTTTCGCACAGGGTCTCCGTTAACTCAGCTACGGCACTTTCCAGTTACAGCAAGTACGATTTTGTATTAGTCTAAACATCAACAAGGCCGAGTAATCAGCGATTACTTGCTACAAAGTCAATGACCGATTAATCGCTACAAGGGCTAAACTCGGTAAAAATTGTCAAAACTTGGGGTTAACAATGTATTTCTAAAACAAATAAGAACCCAATGTTTGGATGCACTGTTACTCGGTGTGAACAATTAAAAAATCACCAAACTAAACATAACACTCAACAAAATAAAAAGTGAAAACGTCTAAAAGAAATAATCTATACTACTTATAAAGCATGAATGACTCTCTTTCCAAAATTTTAAGACTTACAAGAAATTAATCATGTTTTACAACACTTTCATGCACCCAATTTTCAGAATTATAACAAAGTAAGCATATTGTACAACAAAATAAAACATGGTGTCATTTTAAGACCAAAATTGTATCAAACAACATTAATGCTATTAAAACACCCATTCACAAAAAATTACATCCATTTAAGCACAATGTACAATAGCTGCAACCAATTTTCAGATTTACAACAAAATAAGCATACTGTACAACAAAATAAGCGTGATGTAATTTTCTGACTTACAACATTAATGCTATTAAAGTGGTGAATGTTATTAATGACTATAATGACTACTACTTACAAGAAAAGAAACATAGTGTACAACACTTTAATGCACATAATTTTTAAACGTACAAGACAAGAATATAGTGTATAACAAAACACCACATTAATGCTATTTAATATAGTCAATTATTTAAGGGAAGTGATTTGTACACCATTTTTTTTAGCCATCCACCACTAAATTACACCAGTGATGCACAGAGTACAACACTGCTATGCATGATTTAGTGGTGGATGGCTAAAAAAAATGGTGTACAAATCACCTCCCATTATTTAAGGGTGCTGATATTCTCACGGCATCATTTTATAAATTCAAGGCAATTGAGTGTGAGTTTACAGATATACCCTTACAATTTATTAACCTCTTTTATACTTCGTATTATTTTACCCTAGCATTCATCTTCAGCCGTCTACATTGTTAATTCAGTAACCACCATTTTCTTCAATGCCAATTTACTTCTGTCGCTTGATTTTATGATCACAGGCAACCTAGCTTTTTACAATTAAATTATAATGTATGCCCAAGTTGGTTTTTTTCATGGCACCATCGTAATGCTTTACAGTAATCAAGTATATGCTTTTAGATTATTTTTTAATTTTAACCTAGTAATCAACTTTAGGTGTAAAGCAACCTACGCATGATAAACTATTGGGAAAACTAAATACATGCCTAGATGTCTCATTTAAGAACACATAATATTATAGAAATTTATACAGTAAATCATCATTTGCATGAATATATTAGGTTACGTGGAGAACTTTTTATAATTTGATGGTGAATATATTAGGTTACTGTATATGATTGTTGTGTACATTAAGTGTGAAGGATTTTGTATTTACATGTTGGTCACTGTCATTGCGATGTTTTGTTTTCATTATACAGATGAGCTCAATCGGTTCAAGTATGATGAATCAAAATGAAGAACTTTATCTTGCTAGATCGAAATTTGATTCATATGATGATCTATTAAGGAATGTACGAGCATTTTATTATGCTAAAGGTTATGGGATATCTATTCGTGATTCACGAAAAGACAAGTATGTAACTTTGCAATGTGCCTTAAGCGGTGTTTATAAAGAAAAACCGGAAAAGAAACGGAAAAGGTGTACAGAAAAGAAGCGAAAAAAGAGCACCGGATCTCATTTGACCAATTGTCCCTTCCAAATTTCGGGTAAAAAGGGAAGTGATGGATTATGGGTATTAAGTCCGATCAACTTGACACATAACCACGAGCCAGCTACAGATATGTCTGGACATCCATCGTCTCGTCGATTACCACCTGAAGATGTACAAACTGTAAAACACATGACTCTCTCCGGAATACCCCCAAGACAAATTATTTCTTCTTTACGCCAGCAGAATCCAAATCTTCCGGCAAATTCTAGAACTATTTACAACTTGAAGGCGAAAATCCGTAAGGATGATTTAAAAGATCGATCAATGGTTAGTGCATTGTTTGAGGAGCTTGGAAAAGGTGGTTTTACTTATGATATTTCACATGATACGAAAGGGCATATAAATTGTTTGTTTATTGCACACCCATTATCAGTTAAACTGGCCAAAGTATTCTCTAATACCTTTTGTGATGGATTGCACGTACAAAACCAACAGATATATATGCCTTTACTTGATATTATAGGAGTTTCATGCTTCAATACCTCTTTTTATTCTGGTTTTGTGTTTTTGGAAAAAGAGGATGAAGAAAATTATACATGGGCAATAACTGCATTTAAGAATATTCTTGGGCAAGGTAATCACCCATCTGTGATTGTGACAGACAGGGAACTGGCGCTAATGAATGTGATAGAAAATGAATTTCCAACAACAACAAGTCTCTTGTGTGTTTGGCATATTGAAAAAAATGTTGTTGCAAATTGCAAGAAGCTTTTCGAACGTTCTGAAGACTATGATATGTTTATGTTAAGTTGGAATAATGTGGTATATTCAACAACAGAAACTCTATTCGAGAAGAACTGGGGCGAATTCACTTTGTTGTATAATGAAAATAAGGATGCAGTTGAGTACGTTAAGAAGAATTGGTTGCCTTGGTAAGAAAAATTTGTTAGTGCTTGGACTGAAAAGTACTTGCATTTTGGTAATCGTTCATCCTCAAGAGCTGAAGGTGCTCATGCTAAACTGAACAAGTATTTACAAGTTTCGACAGGTGATTTTAAAAAAGTGAAAGAAAATATATGCCTTGCAGTTAAGCATGAATTTAATGAGATGAAAGTGAAACTCGCATCTGAGAGGCTTCAAGTTCCTCACAACTGCAATATGCCTCTTTTTAGAGAGCTTTTGTCACAGGTTTCTCAATATGCGTTGAAGGCGATACATAAGCAATATGAAAAAGTGAAAGACGGTAACATTTGCTAAAAAACTATACTTTGACATTTGATGCGCGTGGATTGCAACACGCACTACGTTTTACCTCTCGAGGGATCTCGAGAAGCTTGCAATCCCCACCAGGCAGTGTACCTGACCGATGTAGTATAGTGAAGTGGCAAGTACCGGGGGATTGATCGTTCTCTCACAGGGAATAGTGTTCGTTAGGCTAAAAACTACTCTAATCTAGGTCTAAGGGTGGAGGAAGATTCTTTTTGTATTTTTATATTTTATGAAAGCAGTAAATCTCTGGTTTTGGAGGATAGGGCGGAATTAGTTGCTAGTCAACTAACCCAA
>LBNU01036771.1:325145-339843 GCA_014162995.1 Artemisia annua | reverse complement strand
AATCCCGTCGACATGTCGACGGGAATAACAACGCGGGAAAATTCCCGCCTTATACTTCGCCACTAAAATAAAGGCATTTATTATTTATATTTATTGTCCCGTCGACATGTCGACGGGAACGTTAAAAACAAAAATAATTATTGCTAATTACACGCTAATCACGGTTTTTTTCGTTATTAATAAGGTCCCGTCGAAATGTCGACGGGAATATATGAGCGGGAAATTTTCGCGCCCAATTTTCGTCAATTATTGAGGAGGTAAATATTTGTGATTATACTCCCGTCGACATGTCGACGGGATCATGTGGGCCCAAAAAATTCAACGGAGACTTGCTCGGTCAAGCGTGTTTTTTGTCGTTTTCTGTATTATCCCGTCGACATATGTCGCCGGGAATAGTTTCGTCGCCTGTTCTCCTGTTTCTTGTAGTGAAGGCCGAGTAATCAGCGATTACTTGCTACAAAGGCAATGACCGATTAATCGCTACAAGGGCTAAACTCGGTAAAAATTGTCAAAACTTGGGGTTAACAATGTATTTCTAAAACAAATAAGAACCCAATGTTTGGATGCACTGTTACTCGGTGTGAACAATTAAAAAATCACCAAACTAAACATAACACTCAACAAAATAAAAAGTGAAAACGTCTAAAAGAAATAATCTATACTACTTATAAAGCATGGATAACTCTCTTTCCAAAATTTTAAGACTTACAAGAAATTAATCATGTTTTACAACACTTTCATGCACCCAATTTTCAGAATTATAACAAAGTAAGCATATTGTACAACAAAATAAAACATGGTGTCATTTTAAGACCAAAATTGTATCAAACAACATTAATGCTATTAAAACACCATTCACAAAAAATTACATCCATTTAAGCACAATGTACAATAGCTGCAACCAATTTTCAGATTTACAACAAAATAAGCATACTGTACAACAAAATAAGCGTGATGTAATTTTCTGACTTACAATATTAATGCTATTAAAGTGGTGAATGTTATTAATGACTATAATGACTACTACTTACAAGAAAAGAAACATAGTGTACAACACTTTAATGCACATAATTTTCAAACGTACAAGACAAGAATATAGTGTATAACAAAATACCACATTAATGCTATTTAATATAGTCAATTATTTAAGGGTGCTCATATTCTCACGGCATCATTTTATAAATTCAAGGCAATTGAGTGTGAGTTTACAAATATACCCTTACAATTTATTAACCTCTTTTATACTCCATATTATTTTACCCTAGCATTCATCTTCAGCCGTCTACATTGTTAATTCAGTAACCACCATTTTCTTCAATGCCAATTTACTTCTGCCGCTTGATTTTATGATCACAGCTAACCTAGCTTTTTACAATTAAATTATAATGTATGCCCAAGTTGGTTTTTTTCATGGCACCATCGTAATGCTTTACAGTAATCAAGTATATGCTTTTAGATTATTTTTTAATTTTAACCTAGTAATCAACTTTAGGTGTAAATTTAAAGCAACCTACGCATGATAAACTATTGGGAAAACTAAATACATGCCTAGATGTCTCATTTAAGAACACATAATATTATAGAAATTTATACAGTAAATCATCATTTGCATGAATATATTAGGTTGTGGAGAACTTTTTATAATTTGATGGTGAATATATTAGGTTACTGTATATGATTGTTGTGTACATTAAGTGTGAAGGATTTTGTATTTACATGTTGGTCACTGTCATTGCGATGTTTTGTTTTCATTATACAGATGAGCTCAATCGGTTCAAGTATGATGAATCAAAATGAAGAACTTTATCTTGCTAGATCGAAATTTGATTCATATGATGATCTACTAAGGAATGTAAGAGCATTTTATTATGCTAAAGGTTACGGGATATCTATTCGTGATTCACGAAAAGACAAGTATGTAACTTTGCAATGTGCCTTAAGCGGTGTTTATAAAGAAAAACCGGAAAAGAAACGGAAAAGGTGTACAGAAAAGAAGCGAAAAACGAGCACCGGATCTCATTTGACCAATTGTCCCTTCCAAATTTCGGGTAAAAAGGGAAGTGATGGAATATGGGTATTAAGTCTGATCAACTTGGCACATAACCACGAGCCAGCTACAGATATGTCAGATATGTCTGGACATCCATCGTCTCGTCGATTACCTCCTCAAGATGTACAAACTGTAAAACACATGACTCTCTCCGGAATACCCCCAAGACAAATTATTTCTTCTTTACGCCAGCAGAATCCAAATCTTCCGGCAAATTCTAGAACTTTTTACAACTTGAAGGCGAAAATCCGTAAGGATGATTTAAAAGATCGATCAATGGTTAGTGCATTGTTTGAGGAGCTTGGAAAAGGTGGTTTTACTTATGATATTTCACATGATACGAAAGGGCATATAAATCGTTTGTTTATTGCACACCCATTATCAGTTAAACTGGCCAAAGTATTCTCTAATACCTTTGTGATGGATTGCACGTACAAAACCAACAGATATAATATGTCTTTACTTGATATTATAGGAGTTTCATGCTTCAATACCTCTTTTTATTCTGGTTTTGTGTTTTTGGAAAAAGAGGATGAAGAAAATTATACATGGGCAATAACTGCATTTAAGAATATTCTTGGGCAAGGTAATCACCCATCTCTGATTGTGACAGACAGGAACTGGCGCTAATGAATGTGATAGAAAATGAATTTCCAACAACAACAAGTCTCTTGTGTGTTTGGCATATTGAAAAAAATGTTGTTGCAAATTGCAAGAAGCTTTTCGAACGTTCTGAAGACTATGATATGTTTATGTTAAGTTGGAATAATGTGGTATATTCAACAACAGAAACTCTATTCGAGAAGAACTGGGGCAAATTCACTTTCTTGTATAATGAAAATAAGGATGCAGTTGAGTACGTTAAGAAGAATTGGTTGCCTTGGTAAGAAAAATTTGTTAGTGCTTGGACTGAAAAGTACTTGCATTTTTGTAATCGTTCATCCTCAAGAGCTGAAGGTGCTCATGCTAAACTGAAAAAGTATTTACAAGTTTCGACAGGTGATTTTAAAAAAGTGAAAGAAAATATATGCCTTGCAGTTAAGCATGAATTTAATGAGATGAAAGTGAAACTCGCATCTGAGAGGCTTCAAGTTCCTCACAACTGCAATATGCCTCTTTTTAGAGAGCTTTTGTCACAGGTTTCTCAATTGCGTTGAAGGCAGATACATAAGCAATATGAAAAAGTGAAAGACGGTAACATTTGCTAAAAAAACTATACTTTGATATTGTTATGCAGTTTTACATATACTTTGCACATTATTAACTATTTAACTTTAGGTACAATGAGTCCGTGCACTGGTCATTTTACGGGAACTATGGGTCTCCCATGTGCTCACAAGATAAAAAGTTTTCAGCGGACTACTCTTTTGTTGGATCTTGTTCATCCACAGTGGAGGATTGGTGCCTTGTCTCTGAATCCAGAAGATGATTTGCCCAATGATGATGCTAACAAATTTGGTAAGTTGCTTAATGAGTTGTGTTTGAAGTATCAAGAGTGGCCATTAAGTAAGAAAGAGTTTGCTACTTCAATGATTACGAAGCTTGTCAACCAAAATGATATATTCTTTGAGCCGGTTACTCAACGACCAAAGGGAAGACCTCCAAAATCCAAAAAGAAAAAAGGAATAACTTCTACAACAATAGATCCTTCAAGATTCGAGTATGTGGAATCATCAAAAGTACATAATCCTTCAAGTTCGACTTGTGGGCAGCATGAAAACAACTTCATTGATTTGAATGTGTTTCCGGATTTCTAAGGGGTTTTTTTTCTGAAGTATTTCGAGGGCTACAGGTGGCTGAGTTTTCTGAAGATTGTGGGATGATTAAAATGGATTTGCAACACATATTTCATAATTTTTTTTTGGATTTGTCTTCTGTTAGAGAGCGTCGGTTTATGTTTGAGGATCTGACATTGCTTTGTTTTTTACCTATAGTTCCAAACATATTTCTATTGCATTTTAGTGAGTTTGATACTTTAATTACTTGTTTATTTGATTTTTATATAGACACATGACACATAGATATACTTGTGGATGACTTGGTGCATGCATGGTTGAAGAATGTATTTCATAATAGATGTGTGCAAGCGCATGTTTGTTGGTTCAACTATAGTAGTATTAAATTTGTATAGTTACATATGTATCGTAGTTTGATGATAACAAGTGGAACACGCGGCGAAGTTGTTTTCCAGAATAATATTGCTTTTGGAAAAGCAAACATTGTTGCTTGGAGAATTAGAATTGATTACAATAAATCATGTATACTACAGTGAAAATAGATATATAAAAAAATTGATGTCAGATGATCAATAAAGAAAGGATTATTAATTGTGTCATGCGTCTATAAATTATATAGAAGATGGAGGACCATGGGCGTAAAAGGTTAATAGATCTGAAAATTAGGTTAATAAATGGTAAGGGTATAATTGTAAAGTAACATTCAATTGCCTTGGATTTATAAAATGGTGCCGTGAGAATATAATCTCCCATTATTTAACTGGTCAATAAATACAATTAATACAGTTACTAAAACACCCCTTACATAATAAATACAAATTATCAAGCATATTGTCCAACCAAATTAAACACAATTCCTGCATTAAATTTCACTACTACAAATAATAAAGCATATTATACAAATATTCAAGCCCGCACGGGCAACGGGCCAAATGGGCTTGAGCCTTAACGGGCGCGGACCAAACGGGCTCGAGCCCGAACAGGCACGGGCCAATGGGTTCGAGCCCGAACGGGCACGGGCTATACGAAATTCTTGATATCCGTAATTTATTGTCAAAAAGAACATAATAAACTAAAATACATTATTCATCGAAATTTTTTATTCCAGGGTACCAGCCGCTGCAACGCGCGGGTACCCTGCTAGTAAGCAATTATGTATTCTAAAACTAAAGGGCTTGTGTCTCAATGGTACCCCATGTTGTATGAGAAGCTCCCTAACCAAATGGTTGTTGGTCCAAGTGCGTGAGATAGTTAAAATTGTCTTCTAATACGGTTAACCAGAGAATACGGTTGATGATTTGATTGAGAAGACGTAGACGAATCCGGCCATAGTAGGATGATACAATCCAGTTGGTGATTGGAAAAAAGATTGTTGGTTGTTATTATACGGCAGGTTGAATAGATGATTTTGATAAAACATGTTTTGATTTTGTGGTGGTTGTGCTATTTGTGAATGATACTCAAAACTGGCGGGTCGAAAACGAATGGGTGGTGATACACCAGTTAACCGAAATCCGGTGTTAAATACGGAGCTGATTCTTGCATTCGGGATCTTGAGGTTTTTGATTTGGGAGTTTTCTTAGACATGGTGAAATGAATATGAGAAGTATGTTGAATTCCAGTTTGAATTGTAGTTTGAGTGGGGTATTTATAGTATAAAATGTAAAGTGTTTAAATTTATTTTTTTTTAAATGTATGAAACGGTAACAAATTGGAAAGTGGAAAATTTTTGTCCATATGTGTGTGTTTCAATCGATCGTCCAAGCGAACAAAAGAAATAATAAAAAAATAAAAATAAAAATAAAAAACTCGGCCGACCGAAGCCGACCGAGTTGGCACATCAACAGTGACCAGCGACCCAATCGGTCGACCTACACCTCGACCTCCTTGGTGCAAGTAGCCTTAGTCAATAGATAATAGTTGCCCAAAACAAGTCGTCCTTGGTCTATTTTGGAGTTTTTGAAAGTTTTAGTTCTAGAAAGTGATAAGTTGTACGACGACGGGTCTATTTTGATAATTTTCCACTTCTTTAATCTGTTTCGAGCTTTTCTTTTCCTTCTAATTTTGAATCATATACAGTAAGATGTTTAATGTGTTTCAAGCTTTTCTTTTCCTTCTAATTTTCGACATACTTTATATGATTGTACCAGATTCAGTTTTTCAAAAGACTTTATCTATACAAATTTGAAAGTAAATACTCTTTGTCATTGGTTTTATATGTATCCAAACGTTTAACCAATTTAAAATGCATGATTTTGTAGAATAGAATAGAAAAGGTACTAAACAAAATACGTTGTACTATGCACGAAGTACTACTTTTTAACTTGTTGCAATTTTTTGTACTAAAAACGTATAAAAAAACTTTTTTAGATCTAGGACAAGCGCACATGGTTATCATCTAACATTATCTCAAGGACAAACCTAACACTATCTTTTCCAAATTCAACATGTGAAAACACAACATTAGTCAAACTCAATGTCGGGGAAAAAAAGATTTACCTGTTACGCGTGCATTATTCCAACGTTGTACACTTGAGTAAAATTTGGTTGAAAGAGCCCAAAATTCTTTTCATCCAACGATGAGCCTTTTAAATTCTCATTAAACAAAGCAAATATGTATGTTTCAAACCTTCGTCCAGGCATTAAGGGCGTTCGGTCACCTGAGCTAACTTTCTTTATCAATCCGCGGATATACTCGATATACTCTGCCAGTGGCGTAGACAGGATTTCAATTAAGGGTAGGCCGAGATGTACCATAAAACAATAATACAACCGATCATCATTTGTATAAGATAGATGGTAAACAAATTAGCTGATAGTTATAATATGAATTTGCCTTTGGTTAAGCCAAAATAACATTAATTTGTCTAACTTATAATGGGCTAGTACAAATACTAGTACAATATACATTATTACATGTCTTTATGGGTGGGCCATGGCTCACCAAGGAACCCATGTAGCTACGGCCCCTATACTCTGCAGCGTTTGGTGGTGGGAGTTGTGGTGGTGGATGGTGGTAGATGAGATGCGTGAAAGAGATGAGAGAGTTTTGTGTGTGTCCGTAATATGAGTTGTATATTGTGAGATAAGAGTGCGTTAGGTTAAGGAAAAGGACAAAAAAGGGTAACAGTGACGAAATGAGTCAGGGACCAACGGTGAAATTGTGTTTTGGATGAAGTGACCAAAATACCCATCGCATGCAAATCACATGGGTGAGATAACAAGTAAAAATAACAACAATTATCGCTTGGGATCAAATGCGCACTAAAAAGCCGACCTTGGTGACTATCCCGACGGAACCCTAGAACTGAGGACCAAACGGGTAAACGGAGTGGAGTTCAGGGACGAACAATGTAATTTGCCTATTATTTTATTTTAAAATGAAGTACAATTAAAAAGTCAAAGCTTGTGTATACATATAATTTCTACACAATAGAATATTATTTACTACATTTCTATCAGTTGATGGTACATTATTAAGCAAACAATGTCAGACATTAATTAGCCCAAAAATTTGTTTAATAGAAGTAAGTGTGGCGTATGCAATGTTTAATATACCTCACGATCCTAAACTTTCATCCGTGAACTGAGACTACCATATAAAAGAAATTTCCAACGCTCTAATTACAGGCTGGAAACAAGTGCACTATAGTTAAACATAGCGTCATTAATTAACAACATTTTTTCCTTAATTGTGAAGTTGCATCCATCTCATTGATCGATTGAGTTTTTACCCAAAAACCCTTTGGCATTCGAGTCACCTTAGCTTCTCGTTCATTAGTTAGTCAATTTAAGGTATTTCTATTTCAACTTCCAACATGCATATGACGACCAATATTTAATCCCATGCACTGTTACTAAACAATTAAAAAACCGCCAAACTAGACATGACGCTTAACAAAATATAAAAATTGAAAACATCTAAAAGAATGACAAGCAAAAATATGTATTCTAAAGTTGGTCGGGCCTTAACCATTGGTCGGTGGGTAAACTGGGCCATTTCTGTTAATGTTATTCACCTAACATTTCTTACACGTCTTTTCGAATCACATTTAAATTGGCTGTGTATGTTTTCATATCACCATATATGTTTCATTTTAGAAGATACAATCACATTACTTCTCCTCGCCGTATTTAATCTGGTTCTATCACAATGTTTTAGTTCACTCTACTCCTAATCACCGGATTTCTTTGCCTAGTGTTACCATCATGTTCTTCCTTTTCAACACACTCCTAACCTCTGTTAGAAGATATGTAAATATGGGTTTAGCTGATAGCAATTCGCGTTTGAATGAAAATATGAGTTTAAAAGATCTCATTCAAAAGCGTATTGCCACCAATATAAGATACTCGGCCGTGGTGCAGATGTCGTCATCGACAATAATAACAACACTGTTGTAAGTTTGTGCGTTCTTACTCACACTTTCTAGTCATGAATTTAGTATATATACCCTGTGAATAAGTTGAAACATGAAATGCATCAATCGATCATATGATTAATATCTATCGATCAACTCATAATAATTTTTTTTGGTTTTTTTGTTAGGAACAAGGAGAAGAAAATGTTGTTAGGGGCAACTATACTGATGACCATGAAAAAAGTGTTGTTCGGGGCAACACTTAAGAGCATAAACGACGCAAGAGTATAATTGTTATGACGATATCTTTTCTTACAGTTTGTTTAATTATGTTCCTAGATGTTCCTAGTTATAGCTTATAAATTTTTGGCTAATGGTGTCCCACGTATGAAGAAGCTAGACATCGAATATATGGATATTAGTTTTACTATAATAAATGACACCGCGGTAAGTCTTGAAGGGATAATTACCCTTACAACAAGATTCGAAGAAAAGCGAAACATATATGTGCACCGGGAGATTGGAACGTATAACTTAACGACACCTCTGATGATGTATTACCCAATAAGTTCCTTTTCTGATAGCTCATTTTATTAAGAAGAAGCCGTTGTATTGAAGTTTGATCCCTATCAAACACATCTACCTAAAGATGAAGACCGGGTGTTTTATTAATACTCAAAAGATGTGACTTTTGAAAAGGTAATGAAATGTACGCTAGTAGATGCATGAGTTTGTAATATGTGGTCAGGAAGTGTTTCTCCCTTTGTTTTGCTTTTGTAATGTTATAACTTTATGTGCAGTTAAAGTGTTGATATAATGCTTGAATGAAGTCTATTAGTTAAAGTGTTGATAACACTCGGACTTCATCTCTAGGTAGATGCATGTGTTTGATATGGATCAAACTTCAATACAATTGCTTCTTCTTTTTCGATATAAAATGGGCTATTAGAAAAGGAACTTACTGTGTAATACCTAATCAAAGGTATCATTAAGCTATACGCCCCAATCTCCGGGTGCACATACATGTTTCACTTTTCTTCGAATCTTGTTGAAAGGGTAACTATCCCTTCAAGACTTGCCGTGGTTTCATTTATTATAGTAAAACTAATATCCATATATTCGATGTCTAGCTTCTTCATACGTGGGACACCATTAGCCTTAAATTTATAAGCTATAACTAGGAACATAATTAAACAAACTGTAAGAAAAGATATCGTCATAACAATTATACTCTTGCGTCGTTTATGCTCTTAAGCGTTGCCCCGAACAACATTTTCTTCATGGTCATCAGTATAGTTGCCCCTAACAACATTTTCTTCTCCTTGTTCCTAACAAAAAAACCAAAAAAATTTATTATGATTTGATCGATAGATATTAATCATATGATCGATTGATGCATTTCATATGTCAACTAGCTTTTATCATATTCAGAGAGTATATATACTAAATTCATGACTAGATAGTGTGAGTACACAAACTTACAACATTGCTGTTATCCGAGAAGAGCCGGTAGGGAGGCTGGCGGGTGCTTGGCCACCCCAACCGGCCAACAACACGTCAACACCAGCTTGTAGCTTAAAGGAAAAATTGAAGAAGCTAAATGGAAGGAAAGAAAAAAATGAAGAAGAAGAAAATGGAAGCCAGAGAAGAAGATGATAGAAGAAAATGAAAGTTGTTTTTACTACTGTTGTGGATAGCATTTAGTTTGTGTGGTTCTAATGTGACAGAAAAAACAAACATCTAAATAACAAAATGAAACAAAGGTTTACTTTTAATTACGTAACAGTTTTTAGAGCACACGGTATGATCACTCAAAACATGAGTGAAACCTTAACGCAGGCTGTTCGTGCTTTTAAAGTAAAGTGGTCGGTCTTTTGGTATTTTTCCACAATCACCATATAACCAAATCTTTGAAAATTCTCTCAAAGTGTTTATGATAATGAAACACATTTTGTTAACACTTTGAGAGTTTTATCATTTTTCCAAATGCTCCCCCCTTAACATGTGCTCATAGGAAGAAAGAAATTTGCACATGTTGGGGTGNATAGAATAAGGTTAGATTGAGATCAAAAAAACACAAACCCTAGAAAGGGTGTGTTTGTTTGCCGTAGATTTTGAGAGAGAGAGAGAGAGAGAGGGAGGGAAATGGCCAATATACTTTCTCTGACAAAGATGTTACTCTTGTTCTGCAATTTTTCGCACCCAAGTCATATTTAACACAAACTATTCATTAGTAAATTTAAATAAATAAGATGCAACAATTTTTGCAGGTCAATTCAACTCAACTCGTTGACCCATTCGAATACCTTAGTCCCAAATCAGTTTCCGCGTGTTACACAACCTGTCCAACCAAGTAACCCACCTACAATGGGTGGAACCTCTTGACGTTTCTTATAACAATATCTGCAAAGAGCATGCGTTTCTTATAAGTGAGGTTGCAAAATGAAAATAGCAGCCAGGTTGGGTAGCACACTTCTTTTGTCCATTTTGGGAAACTTTGACCCACTTAAACCATTTTCTTTTTTGCTAAAAGATCTTATTTGTCCCTTTGAGACAATATACAACCACATCAACCCATTAATAAGCACCTTAAATGGGTCAAATTTGCCACCTTGAGCTAAATTAAGAACGCATTGCGTAAAGGTCACTTCCCAGTATTCATAGTCAGAAATTTCACTTTTATTTCGTATTGTAATCCTAGAGGTGCCATTTTCAACCCACTTATATGCAATTTGGGTTGCATTATGTTGCTCACATGTCAGATAGGTAAAATCAAAAAAACTGCTAAAAAATAAACGTGTCAAACTTGAAATTCGCCCATTGCATGCTCAATTATTTATAACCCCTTGGCTTGTTTAATTCAAAAAGCAATCTGGATCATTAACAAATGATGAATAAAATGTTGTTAGATCAAGCTAACCCGTTTTTTACCCAAAACTTGTTTTGACATGTTACCCGGCTTCTCCAGCCCGGCATATTGTTTCACTTATACTTTTTGAATAGCATAAGGTTAATCTCAGAATCTATCCTAATCTAAGATATCTTATATTACAAATTTAATTTAAGAACAAAATGTTAGATAGTAATCAAGATGATAAAAAAACTCTCATAAAGTGGAAAGTAATCATTGACTTATAAGCACGACAATTTAAAAGATGCATAATTAGCTGCAGTTCTTGCATAGGTCTAGGCAAAGGGGAAAGCGGTCTCATTCCAGGGTATAATGCTGGGTTCATTGCCATCTGCGGATTCCCAGGCATTGGCATCATCGGATTAGGTAGCATAGGAAGCCGAGGTCTCATTTGGTTGTAAGCAACACCAACTTGCTGAAATGCAGCAGCTTGTCCAAGATGCTCCTTAACCTTTTGATCAATCAAATATTGATTTTGTTGTGCTTCATATTGCTGATAATAGGTTCGCACATTTCCGTGAGAAATTATAATCTGCGTGTTAGAATCTGAAAATAATTGTTGTACTACATACTAAAAATTACACTGGATGGTACCTTGTGTTTGTACCCGGCATTGTGCTGCTTCCGTACAGATGGCTGGAGAAAATAAAAGCAAACTGTTAGTAACATGCAGACATGCTCATGGTGAATGCACTTCTTGTATTGAGGAATAATATACTATATTAGATATCAAAAATCTAAAACGCTATATCTCAAATCAGAGACAATAGCCGGTTTTTGTTTTCTGTAGGAAACCATTATTCGAGTACTGGTAGAATGCAAATAGCTGAAGCAAGTCCAAATACAACTAGCTTCGTTATCAACTTATTTCTACCAATATAAATACTCGTTTGTATGTACATCTTAAGTTAATTTTTATACACGTAATGTAATAAGAGAAATGTGCTTATTGTATGTGATTGTACAGTGATAATGTATCTAACCTACATGTTTGTACTCATATATCCTAAAGCATTTTGAATATACGGACTGATGTAAGTAACATATAAACTTCAGGTAATTCATGATAGTTCTTTCATGTTTTGCATTCTTATTATTTGCCGACTGCTGCTGTTTCACTAGCAAAGAAAAGGCAGGTTGGCAGCTGATTACCCCGCCGCAACACGGCGGGTGCCTATTTACTTGTTCATGATATGACAAGATATTGTGTATGGTGTGTTTTTTAAAAGGCGAGAAGCTTTCATAATTAGAGTTAGTAAGAACAGAGATGTACATTTACTTATTGACTTGTCCGATAGTACCATCAATTACTTAACTTAAGGAAACACCTATTATTATATAATCGTACATATAGAGTTAATAAGAAATGTGCATTTACTTAGACATTTATACTAGGGAACTTTAGATATTCTTGATATTATTGTAAACATAATTCGACGATTTAAAAATAATTGGCTTATATTGTTATAGCCTGCACTGATTAATATTCGATAATCATTGCTTGTACCATTGTCATATCAATTGGAATATTGGATTTTGCAATATTGATAAACGATGCTCTGTATAGGAACATTGGTTTAGTAGGTTGTGTTTAATGTTTAAAGCACTACTTGAGACTGCTCGATCTATTGCATGATAAACTCAAAAATAAGGTGAAGAAAGAGAGTCCCTCCACAAAAAAGAGATGGCAAAAATCATGTCATATAAAAATAACGCACAGTTAAAGACAAACGAATACTGAAAAGAACAAGACAGGTCATGTCACATATTTTACACGTATTATAACGCACGCTTAAAAGTGTCAAAAATACGGAGCAAAAAGTGATTAAAAACTGTGTTGTACTGAAACGGTGCAAAAAAAAAAAGGAATCTACCCCCTTTAGTCACATCAAAGCGGGAGGGGGAGGGGGGTATAACATATCCCTATAACACGAGGAGCGATATGGAGCTTTTGGAGCAGTGAGTAGTGAGCGATGAACATTTTGATTTGTAGTAGTCTTTTGGCAAATGATCGATAAGCTTTGCTATTTTTTTTAGAAATGCTCATTTTTCTAATGTTCCTTTAAGAAGCAGAGTAGCTCTACATCTCACTGTTACTTTTAGCATACACTCGTAGAAAACCAAACATGATGACTAGATATCCAAACATGATACATTTAGTGTCGACCTATCATTTAAATTCACTTCATATATTCCTTTTCCACTTAACCCAACAAGACCGAGCGTTGTACCGGTTCGCCTCTGGAGTAGCTGCCGATTCAAGTTTGCTAGTCACTACATTTGCATAGTTGATTGTCAATTTAAAACTCTTTGATATTACGATGTCCATTGTTCCAAACTTATTAATAAGATACTCGGCCGTGGTGCAGATGCCATCATCGACAATAATAACAACAATGTTGTAAGTTTGTGTGTTCTTACTCACACTTTCTAGTCATGAATTTAGTATATATATATACCTTGTGAATAAGTTGACATATGAAAATGAAATGCATCAATCGATCATATGATGAATATCTATCGATCAAATCATAATAAATTTTTTTGGTTATTTTGTTAGGAACAAGGAGAAGAAAATGTTGTTAGGGGTAACTATAGTAATGACCATCAAGAAAATGTTGTTCGGGGCAACACTTATGAGCATAAACGACTAAAGAGTATAATTGTTATGACGATATCTTTTCTTACACTTTGTTTAATTATGTTCGTAGTTATAGCTTATAAATTTTTGGTTAATGGTAACCCACGTATGAAGAAGCTAGACATCGAATATATGGATATTAGTTTTAATATAATAAATGAAACCATGGTAAGTCTTGAAGAGATAGTTACCCTTTCAATAAGATTCGAAGAAAAGCGAAATATATATGTGCACCCGGAGATTGGAACATATAGCTTAACGACACCTCTGATCAGGTATTACCCAATAAGTTCCTTTTCTAATAGCCCATTTTATATCGAAAAAGAAGAAGTCATTGTATTGCATCTACCTAGAGATGAAGTCCGGGTATTTTATAACAAGTTACATCATTCAAAGATGTCCTTTTATGTGTTTTGAGTTGGTCTTTAGGTTAATGTCATTATAAACATAAGTCTCTTAATTTTCTCTATAATCTGAGTTGACATGCCATACTCAACTCGTTGACCCATTCGAATACGTCAGTCCCAAATCAGTTTCCGCGTGTTACACGACCTGTCCAACCAAGTAACCCACCTACAATGGGTGGAACCTATAACGTTTCTTATAACAATATCAGCAAAGAGCACGCGCTTTACAATTAATTTGTTAGTGTAACACCCCCAAAAATCGTACAGCGGAAGACTTACAAGCTTTTGTGGTGTTACGGGGATTGGTACCATCACATGTATACATAACAAGATCATAGATAGAATATAAAAGTAAACCAAGTCAACGAAGTTAAAGTTTACATTTATTCCAAGATCTTAGGGTTTATAGGCCCAAATAGATAGCATAAAAGATAGGTCCAAATTTATTATCAGAGTGCACATCGATTTTCTCAAACCAAACCAAGTCTAAGGCAAGCTTCACCAAAGTCCAAGCGAAAAGCATTCATCAATTACCTGAGAAAAACATGCTTAAAAAGTCAGCTTTCGCTGGTGAGTTCATAGAGTTTAATCATTC
>LBNU01036771.1:296864-324674 GCA_014162995.1 Artemisia annua | reverse complement strand
AATATATCCCGATATCCAATCACACTTCACAAACTACAACAATGCGAGGCCGTCTACGGCTCTCGTACTAACCTATCTCCGTCATTCTATAAGTTCACAACCTTATAACTCCGATATATTCATAACCAAGCTTCCATGTCAATAACACATCACAACAAACGTTAGTCGCAATATATATATGTTCACATAGGCATTTAATTCACGTATAAGCCACATAATCACGTAAGTTCACGTATATACTTATCGGCTAATCCATTTATATCACATACCACATATATTCACATGTCGACATTTAACTTATATATCACTTTAGGATAATATATTTCGCCAAATTTATCAACTAAAAAAAATATATTAACAATATTCCGACAACAATATATTACGGCAAAATCACATATTAACCCATATCAACTAACTAAGCATACCCGTAACCAAATAACCTCAAACAAACAATAAACGAGTATAACCGTGACCAAACGGGTCTCGGCTCAACTTAAACAAACCACAATAATTGTGACGAGACCAAGGGGGGTCTCGGCTTGGGTTNGGGACACTTGATCCTTTGGTTAAAGCTTACTTAGGAATAGGTTTGGGCTAAGTATTTGTTTAAGTATAGATTAGTACTAGGTGGCTTTGGTCTTGGAGGGGGTTTGGGGTTTCTTGTACGCAAGGAGAAAGGAAAAGGTTGTGGGGTGTTGTCGAATCATGAAAGGCAAGAAAGAAAAGTTAAACTTGTTGGTTTTGGTTCCAGTGGCGTCGAGTAGGGAAAACAAGGAAAGAAAAGAAGGTGTAAGGTGTTGGGTGACTTGGAGTCGAGTCGAACAAAAGAAAAAGGAAAGTGAAAAATATAGAGTGTTTGTGTTTGCTGGGGTGTCGAACAAGGGACAAAAGAAAAGAGGATGAATCTCAAACTTGAGTTGTGTGTCGGTGCTAAGTTCGAATCGTGTAAAGGACACAAAATGAAGAAAAATAATATGTGAAGGTTTTGTAAACTTGGTTGTGGTGTGGGCTTGGTGATGGCAGTGGCCCAAACGAGAAAAGAAAAGAACAAGCATGGTGGGCTTTGGTGGTATACGGCCCAAGACAAAAAGGAAGGGAAGAAATTCAATGGGCTTGGTGAGTGTGTCGAGGCCCAGTCCGAAAGAAAAAGAAAGATAAATATATAAGTGGGCTAGTGTTTGGGTGTTAACGTGTCGCAGTCGGCCCATTGATAATTACGAGAATTTGTTGGTGATATTAATACATATATATACTTATATATATCGTATAGTGTAGTCATAGAATATATATGTATATTCACGTGTCGCGGTGTCATATTTAGGTGTCGCTTCGCAAGTGGGAGTCATTCGTATTAACCTTGTTGGGTGATGCCCAAGAGTGACTAAAGGTGATACCGGGTGATAAATTCATACGTCGGGTGATATTCAAAGTGACTAGGGTGATACGGGTTACAATTCAAATGGTGACTAACCGTGATACGGGTGACATTCAAATGGTGACTAACGGTGATACAGGTGATTTTAAAAAAAAAATAGCCCGCAAAAATGGCTTTGTTATCAATTGATTAAAAATTGATCGGTGTTTAGCATTAATAAATGACATGGGAAATTACGAGGTATTACAAAAACCCCAAATCATCCTTATTTCTCATGAATAATTCAAATCTAAACCGGTAGCTCGAATCCTCTTGTTCTAATACACATTCCAGTAGATTTTATCATTTTTTTGACCGTCAATCAAATGTTAATTCAATGAATAATGTCTGCTAAACGTTCAAAACGCATAACCAAAATTCCAATAAGATGTGAAAATTTTGTGTGTGCGCTTAACAATAGGGAAGAATAATCAAAAGGATGCAGGCGCTGAATTGCAAGAGAAAGTTAATGAAAAAGATAAGCATAAGGTAAGCAATGGAGGATGTGATGGTGATGTGGGGGAAAGGTGAATGGTGATGGGACTGTAACGGATGGAGTGGAATGTGTTTGTGAAAATGTGCAGGCAGGTATGGAGACTGTAGATAACAGTGTAAGTATAGATAGCACTAAACAGTATAATGATAGTATAACTAGTAGTATAGATGTAAATGTACAGAAAGAAAAACAGAGAAAATGATGGAAAACATCATTACAAAAAATATGTCCCTTGCTAAAGTAGTTAGTAGTGCTAAGATAGATTTAGATAAAAACTTGTTCTATGTTCCAACTGCTGCTAGTGAAAATGGTGATGAATTTGTGATTTCTGAAGAAGATTTGGTACAAGAGGGAAGTAAGAAATGGTTGTTAACTGTATGTGGTTACTTTGTTGGTTGTAGTATGCTTGTGAATGAAATGAACTACAATCTGAGAAGAATTTGGAGTAAATTTGGTTTAGGAGAAATTGTGGTGGATAATAATGAATTGTGCTATTTCAAATTTAAGAATGAGGAGGGGATGAATTATGTGATTGAACAAAGCCCTTAGATGGTAAATGGTAAGCCACTAGTAGTTCAAAAATGGGACCTTGATGTATATTTTGGAAAAACGACCTCACTAAAATCCTTATCTCGATTAAGATGTTTAATGTTCCTTTAGAAGCATGGTGTATTAAAGGAATAAGCACTTTAGCCAGTAAGTTGGTATGTGAGTGGTGATGGATAACATGACTTCATCTATGTGTCATAAAAGGGCCAGAAGGGCTGGTTTTGCAAGAGTTTTAATTGAGATTTAAGCAACCAAAGACATGTTGATAATATTGAAATCTAGTATAAAGATGCAACTGTAGTGAGTTGATATCTATTGTAGTATACATTACACGTTAAGCAAGAACACCAGATTGCTAGAGCTTAACACACATATAAAATAACAATGTACTATTGCTTTTTGTTCTTTATCTCTTGCGTCAAACAAATAAACAAACCCTTTTGGGTTTTCTTTTCTGCCGAACGTAGATATCACAGGGAAGGAAAAAGTTAAGATTTTGCTTTTTGGTTTTATAATATGTGTCATGTGATTTCAAGGTATGAGGGTGTAAATATAGCCTTTTACTTGTCCTCCAAGTTGCACTACAACATCTCCTCATCTTTGGAAAATCAACACTACCACCCCACCTTCTCCTTGTTTGGCCGGTCCAAAGCAAAACACCCCTACGGGTTTCGGTTTTGTGCTAACAAGTCCATTACTTGTTAATAAATTGTTTATTAATTTACTATAACGTCCAACATTATAATCAATGACCTTTTAAATATTTCATGTATTGTTATTTAATATAATTAACATATCTAATATATAATTACATTAAATATACGTCTGTGCCCCCAATAGGCTCATGTATTCCCGGCGGTACGAATTTATTGATTATACTTTAGAGCATAACCAATAGCTCCCACTTGTGATAAGTCATAATCTAATAAACCATACTAACAATGTTAAGCGTCTAACAACACCACATTGCTCCTAGAAATACCTGGGTGTGGTTTTGAAAAGCAACACGGTTAAATTGTTTATAAAGACATATCCCTTTGTTTCAGATATCTAGTATTAAACTATGGTTACAGATCAAAAGTCATTCCATTTGTTTAACTATTTTGTTTCTCGTTTTAGAAATTAATCATGATTATCAAACGTAAACAAGTATCATCTTAATTTACACTTTGGGCACGGCCATGCAAACATCTGATTAATTTAGCGAAGTGCCTAGTAGTATCATACTATAGAAGAAAAGTGGATGAACAATTTCTATCTTAACTACACGTGTCATTCATGTGCTTGATATCTCTTCCAAAAATAGCCCTTATAACTTCCTTGTTCTGGATAACATTAAACTATAATCAAAAAGAAATATTCACACATGTATGACCTGCTTGCATCTCAAGGCTAAGGATGAATAAGACTAACCACTTGCGAGATACTACCTCCGTCCCATAAAAAGTCCACTTCGACTTTTTTAAGTCTTTTTCTTTCAACTTTGATTTTAAATATTTATGTTTGCGTTATATAACACTTGATGAAAAATATATGAATGGATTATGATTTAGATGTATTTTCATTGGTATAATTTTTATCAAGTATTACATAATTGAAACAAAAATATTTTAGGTCAAACTTGAAAAAGAAAGACTTAAAAAAGTTAACGTGGACAGTTTTTATGGGAGTGATGGAGTATCACTAAATGACACGGATCCATAAAATAATAAATCATAGATTTGGTGTAGTCCATTATCCATAGCACGTGGATAACATATGAGTTTGGTGGACACTCCTTTTAATATCAATCATACAAGTGATATATTACTAAACACTCACATTTATCTTAATTCAATAATATTATCATATTATTGACTAATAATGGACAAATTTAGAGTAATAAATTACTCATGGTTTAAACATGCAAATATAGGACACAGTTAATATATGAATGAAAAATCCAGTACCACGTATATTAATTCATCAAGAATAATAAGTGTTTGAAATATCCTAATATCCAAATACTTAAGTTAAAAATAAATAAAACAGATTTACATGAGACCCCTAGCTGGTCTAAGTCCAATACTACTAGCATGTTCAATATGCTTGTTCAAAGGCAACACCTTAGTAAACGGATCTACTACGTTGTCATCTGTGTGAACTTTATTAAGAACAATCTCATTATCTACCATAACCTTTTGGAGATAGTGAACTTTCCTTTTATAATGTTTGGCGCTTTCTGAGCTACAGGCTCATTGGCGAGAGTTAATGTGCCACTATTGTCACATAGTATCTCCATAGGTTCTTTATTGGTGGGAACTACTCCATGCTCATCAATAAACTTCCTTATCCAAATTGCTTCCATTGCAGTTTCAGAAGCAGCAGTGTATTCAGCTTCTGTAGAGTGCATCGTTGTAATGCTTTGCTTAGCACTCTTCCATACTACAGTGCATCCGTTTAAAACGAAAATGTATCCGGTTTGCGACTTGGTGTTGTCTTTGTCGATCTGCCATCCAGTATCAGTGTAACAGGTAACTCTAAGCTCTTCATCAAGATTTCCTCCGTAAACAAGAAACATATCCTTAGTATTCCTGAGATACTTCAGAATGTTCTTCACATCAGTCTAGTGACTTTCTCCTGGGTCTACTTGAAATCATCTTGTTAAGTTCTGAGCGAACGCAACATCAAGTCTAGTGCATCTCACCGCATACATAATAGATCCTACAACCGAGGCATAAGGTCTAGTGCATCTCACCGCAACATCAAGCTAGTGCATCTTGCGTCAAACAAATAAACAAACCTTTTTAGGTTTTATTTTCTACAGAATGTAGATATCACACGGAATGAAAAAGTCAAGGTTTTGCTTTTTGGTTTTTATGAATATGTGTCGTGTGATTTCAAGGTATGAGGGTGTGCCTTCTAGTTTGTCTTCCAAGTTGCAAAACAACACCTTCTCATCTTTGAAAAATCAACACTCACAACCCTTCATTCTCCTTGTTTGGCCGGTCCAAAACAAAACACCCCTACGGGTTTAGGTTTTGTACAAACAAGTCCGTTACTTGTTAATAAAGTGTTTATTAATTAACTATAACGTCCAACATTATAATCAACGACCGTTTAAATATAATTAACATATCTAATATATAATTATCTATACTACTATATAAAGCATTTAAGTTGTGGGCTCCATCAAAAATTAAGATAATGAGCTCCAATCATGGAGTGACATGTGTTACTTCTCAACTAAACATTCACCTTTATTTTCAAATTGAAATATCTTTTTATCTATTTATTTTTTTTATGATCTAATTTCACAATATTTTTTAAAATTTTGTGNCCGTAAACAAGAAACATATCCTTAGTATTCCTGAGATACTTCAGAATGTTCTTCACATCAGTCTAGTGACTTTCTCCTGGGTCTACTTGAAATCATCTTGTTAAGTTCTGAGCGAACGCAACATCAAGTCTAGTGCATCTCACCGCATACATAATAGATCCTACAACCGAAGCATAAGGTCTAGTGCATCTCACCGCAACATCAAGCTAGTGCATCTTGCGTCAAACAAATAAACAAACCTTTTTAGGTTTTATTTTCTACAGAATGTAGATATCACACGGAATGAAAAAGTCAAGGTTTTGCTTTTTGGTTTTTATGAATATGTGTCATGTGATTTCAAGGTATGAGGGTGTGCCTTCTAGTTTTTCCTCCAAGTTGCAAAACAACACTTTCTCATCTTTGAAAAATCAACACTCACAACCCTTCATTCTCCTTGTTTGACCGGTCCAAAACAAAACACCCCTACGGGTTTAGGTTTTGTACAAACAAGTCTGTTACTTGTTAATAAAGTGTTTATTAATTAACTATAACGTCCAATATTATAATCAACGACCGTTTAAATATAATTAACATATCTAATATATAATTATCTATACTACTATATAAAGCATTTAAGTTGTGGGCTCCATCAAAAATTAAGATAAGGAGCTCCAATCATGGAGTGACATGTGTCACTTCTCAACTAAACATTCACCTTTATTTTCAAATTGAAATATATTTTTATCTATTTATTTTTTTTATGATCTAATTTCACCATATTTTTTTAAAATTTTGTGCTCTTTAATTCAACATCCATTTTGATATCTTTTTATGAGTTTTTAGTTTTTACATTTTTAATGGGTTTATTTTATTTTGATTCAAATTTTTATAACTTTAACCTTAATTTCAATCAATACAATCTTGATTCGTCAAAATCATATACTTTTAGATGGAGTGTTTGACCGCTTAGAGATTGCGAGGGTTTTTCTATATGCGGGAATAATGATGTCACGAGAAAGCTACGGGAAAGCCAAGCAAACACATACAACTAACACATATGCATTCGGAGTGTTGTGAAACGAATTCACTAAGCGGGTATGAAATTGCGAGGAGAGTTGGCCTAACAATTCATTTACTATATTTATAATATAACTATATTTATCGCCGCCGCTGTGCGCGGGTATCAAACTAGTATTAAATAAAATGTTCTGTAAATGCATATGTGTGTGTCCCTAATAAGCTCACGTATTTCTAGTTGTACGAATTTATTGATTATACTTTAGAGCATAACCAATAGTTTGATGTTAGTTAGTTGATGTATTGTATTCTCATTTGTATGTCATGATATGAGTTTGTTGTCTATGGCATGTCATAGATACATTTGATATGCATGTTTGTAATTGCTTATAGTTTGGGAAAGTCTAATATATATAAGTCATCGTTTCATTTATTATTTAAAAAAAAAAAAAAAAAAAAAAAAAAAAAAAAAAAAAAAAAAAAAAAAAAAAAAAAAAAAAAAAAAAAACTTGTAGCTGTGATGAACAAATTGGAAATAACAATAACTCAATGTCAAATCCAATAGTAAAACTTATCGTACTCGTCTCTTGTTGCATTCTTCGTGCACATAAAGCATATCATGAAAATTTCTAATATTAAATTCTTTAAGAAATTATACTGAGTTATGCCGACACTAAAAATACATAATTACATCATTTATGAAAGTAAAGAAATGAAGGGGGTAAGAGCATTGAACCTTGTTGAAATGATCATAAAGCACTACTAATACTATAGTTGGTATGATCTCATGATTATAAAGTTAGTGGGGATAAGATTACTGAATCTTGTACCACCGTTTAAGGAAATCTTTGAAAAAATGAGATATGTTGAAATGTCCATGTCTTTGACTCCTCACATAACTTTACCTATTTATGACTTGACATGATCAAAGGGTGTTTAAACACTGTAAATTTGTAATTGTGATTAGTGACTATCACACGAAATTGTGTAAGCTCTCACGTTCAATTCTTGGTAGGTGAAAACAACCATGAAGTAGTCACACTATCTTTCTGAAAAACAGAATGGAGAGCTTTATTTTGTTCTAGTATGTATGACAATGGATTTAAGCCCCGTAAAATGTTATAAAACATGGTAAAAAATTGATTTTGATCATGACCTTTTATTTTTCTAAAACTAAATAATCATTTCAACCAACAAGAGTAATTTGGGTAGATAACTAAAAATACAATAGCATACGAACCCCTAACTTTGATAAGTTGGTTGTAGACTTGTAGCTAAGTATCTATTTTTTGATGTTTCAAAAATAATAAAAATAAAAATAAAATAATACCATGGTTTAGGGTTTATTGGAGATGAAGTTATTATTACTTGCCATAGCTTTTTACCTTTTCATTGAGAAAACGACTTTTCTAGAGTCTATTTGAACTACAAATTAAAGTAACTGTACATTGTTTTAAAAAAATACTTTCATAAAAAAGTTAATGAGGTGTTTACATAAACCTTAGATAATGACTACTATATCGCATAGAATTGTTTATAGATTACCAGATGCAACTCACTTATGATTCAAAACTTTCAACAGATACAATCTAGCTTGAAAAATATGCTTTTGCAAGCTCAGTTTATTAATCTAAATACAAGCAAGAATTACTTACATAACCTTGAGTTCCTCTCTAATTATGGTAATACTAGAGGTTCGATCGTCCAAATGTCACGTGCGTATTGGTGTATAGTTCGGTCACTGCTGAACTTGTGTGAACCAGCAGTGTTCAAGATCGACATCTTTGTCCATTTCTGCCAAGTTAACGTTTAGAGAATGTTAATTATAGTATGAAATGTAACTCTTATGGTTAAGGAGAATAATAATTCACCTTTTGGTCTCTGTATGCTTTATCGACCTCGTCTTGACACTCAATATATGCTGGAAAATCTTTTCCCACGAGAAAATAATCTGCACGGCCATATCCTTCATTTCCTTCTAATGACCCCATTAGTTCATTATAATTGTATGGGCCGAAAACACCACTTCTTACATATTCCTTCACCTCCTCAAAACGTGGATCAGGCACAAACTGCACACAAGGTGGTCAAGTGAAAAACATTACTCAGTAATCTTTGTTTTTAACTGTCAGAATCATTTTTGCATGATACGTGAATTTCCCATTATTGCATTAAGCATATGTGGAAATACTGATCCAGTTACTTATGAACGGGCCAAATGGGTCAAATTCCCATCCAAATTTTATGTACAATACATCATGAAACTTTAATTAAAAATTTAATAATTATTAGAATATTATAAGTTTTGTAATCAAATTTTATAACACTATATAGTTTTTAAAATTCAAAATATAGTACCAAATGTGTTCTGCATCAACCATCAACCTGTACAAAACTTTGCCTGTTTTGACCTTGACCCGTGTGACTCAATCCACATGACCCACCCTTTTATAGCCATATCATTAAGCATATAAGTGATTTTAAATTTACCTTGCCCTTGGATCTCTCCTTTCGTAGCCCAGCAATTTCATGAGCTTCAGCACCAAAAAGAAAAAAGTTCTCCTCTCCAACTTCCTGTCGTATTTCAACATTGGCACCATCCAATGTTCCAATTTGGATGCAGCCATTCATTGCAAACTTCATGTTGCTCGTCCCACTTGCCTCCATTCCAGCAGTGCTGATAATCAAAGGGCACCAATTATCAAACCCATACAACGAAAAAAAAAACTGTAAGTTACTTATACTGGTATACCTGATGTGTTGGGACAGATCACTTCCAGGAATCAAAACTTCTGCTACTGTAACATTGTAATCTGGAACAAAAACAACCTAAAACAAAAGAAAAAAATGGATATTAGTTACTTAAAATGGAGTTGATTAAGGAGGCATTCAATATATGCACCTTCAAAAGATCACCAATATCAGGATCATGGTTTACAGTGGCACCGACATCAGTGATGAATTTCACAATCCTCTTGGCTTGGACGTATGTGGCAAATGCTTTTCCTCCAAATACACATACTCGAGGAACAAAATTTTCTTTTCTTTCCTCAGCACTCATTTCTTTCATCTTCTTGTATCTGTAAACGATTCCCAGGATATTCAAGAGTTGTCGCTTGTATTCATGAATACGCTTCACCTGCATTACAACAAGTTAGTCAATGTACTTCCCAGACTACAAGATGTCAAAGAAGCCCTTAATTTTGTAAAAAATAACCTGCACATCAAACATTGCATCGGGGCTGACTAGATATCCAGTTTTTTCTTTCAAGAAGGACACCATTTTCTCTTTGTTGATTCTTTTGGCTTTCCTCCATTCCGATTGGAGGTCTTCATTATCAGCAAACTACAAAGTAATATATAACAGAATATTATTATACTTTCTGTTACCATTTAATGGGGTATGTGCATAGAATAGCACCCAACTTTTTCATTTGTCTTGATTTAACAGTCATTGTACAAAGTACAAACTAACACACATCATGTCACAATGCCTATAAACTTTCACTTTCTACCGATAAAATAATAGAATATAATAGAATCTAATTTATTGTTCGGAGATGGATTGCTGGCTGAAGACTTTGGAAAATAAAATAAGAGATAAGAAAATATTAAACTCACATTTCTAAGTTCGTCTAACTTTTCAGTGTTTAACACCCAGTCTTCTGTTCCGGTCCACTTGGTTATTATTTTACTTAACTCTGGATTACAGAAACTGATCCATCGTCTTGGTGTCACCCCATTTGTCTTATTCTGAAACTTCTCAGGCCAAAGCTACATTTAAGAAAAAAGAGACAAAATGAAGAAATTATCTTGTCCTAATTTTTATTCTTTGAAAGGCAATTGTAATAGAAATATGGTAAATGATAATATGTTTTACCGATAGACTACCTTATAAAAGTCGTTAAAGACTTCATTCTTCACTATTTCACTGTGGATTTCGGCAACCCCGTTAACAGCATGCCCTCCAACAACGCAAAGATTAGCCATACGCACCATCTTTGGCTGATTTGGGTCCGCCTCAAATGTCACCTTTGGGATAATTTTAACTTCCTTTGGTTCCTTCACTTTGAGCTCATCGTCTTCACTTGTTGCTTCGGTTACTTCCTCTGATCCTTCTTCTGCACTTTCTTCTTCTTTAACTAAATCAACGATGGGGATTTCCTCAGGTTGAACAAGCACCTCTAAGACAGATGCAGGTAGTTCGACATTGTCTAGAACCCTCATCTGCTTCAGTTTTTCTTTAACCAACTCAAGGTCTTTAATACCATACTCGGCAATAATGGTATCAATCAACTGAGTAAAATATCAGTAATAAGAGGTGTTAGCGTTATTTCCTTAGTGTATTCACGGTTCTCTTGTGTTTGTATACTCGTTCATCATAATAGTACACAGCATATTTTGGATAAGAGGTGCACAAAATGTGATTTTCTAAGGAAGTAAAGGGAAAACCGGGAAAAAGAAATTGATTCCAGAAATGAAGAGTAATACTGAAGATACATATATAAAGAGGTTAAAAATACCTCTTTGTCAATCATTTCTATTAACTCAACATGTCGAGGAAGTAGTTGTTGAAGAAGATTTAAACTCCACTTTTCTAAAGCCTCGGGTAGAACAGTGTGATTGGTATATGCTACGGTTCTGCCACAAGTATATAAATAAACTAAATGAGGGAAATGCAGAAAAAAATAGAATATGTTCAGATGACAAATAAAACATTACTTTTGAGTGATTTCCCATGCTTCTTTCCAGCTTAGACCCTTATAATCTATCAATATTCTCAGCAGTTCTGGTATGCATAGTGTCGGATGAGTATCGTTCATCTGTACTGCCACTTTTTCGGGAAACTTATTCCAGTCAAGTGCCTCCCCTGATCTCCTTTCGAACAGTGCGATTATATCTTGAAGTGAAGCAGAGCATAGTGTATATTGTTGCTTCAATCTAAGAGTCTTACCCTCATGTGATTCATCTCCCGGGTACAAGATGTAGCAAATCTAATCACAACAAAACATTAGTTAATTAAATATGAGATACGACACTACCGAATAATCAGAGAAAAATTAAACCTTTTCTGCTCTTTTGAGAGCTTCATATGCTTTGGGATGATCTCCGGAATTGAAAGCATTTAAGTCAAAGTATTCAGGTGCAACTTTTGTTGACCATAACCGTAGGTTGATAGTTGTCTTGGTTTTATATCCTGGTATGGGAACATCATAAGCAACTGCCGTTATATTTTCTCCACCAACCCATTCCTTACGTCCATCTGGCCCGTTAACAACTTCACCATAAAACTTTATCGGGTAAGAAACGTCGTTTCTTGGTATTTCCCATGGGTTGCCCATCTGCAAGTAAAATACAATATATTTAACAGAATAAAATTTGATGTAAAAATAATAATAATAATAATAATAATAATAATAATAATAATAATAATAATAATAATAATAATAATAATAATAATAATAATAATAATAATAATAATAATAATAATAATAAATCTAGAGAATAATGAAACGAATATGAAGATGGAAACCTCGAGCCAGCTTTCTGCAACTTCTTCTTGACCGTCTTTTGTAATGAGTTGCTTAAACAGACCATATTTGTAACGAAGACCATAACCCCATGCAGGGTAATTCAATGTTGCTAAAGAGTCTAAAAAGCAGGAGGCAAGTCGGCCCAAACCACCATTTCCAAGTGCTGCATCTGGCTCCTGTCAACTACAAATTCATTAAGAGACTAGTAAAACCACTCAACTTTCACCCATTTTGTCGTTTTTTAAAGCCCTTTTTTGGTTGTGATGCAATCCGTAAACTTGTTTTTGTGAGTATCGAGAAATTGTGCATAAATGACCAAAAAAGTCAAGGGTGCCCTTACCATTATTAACCGAGTACTAAACAAACTACACTAGTTACATAAGTGATATAAAAGCTCACCTCCCTAGCAACATCCTCCAAATCATGACCCAATTTCGTTAAAGCCTCAGCATAAGCCCCTGACAGCTCTAAATTACCAATAGCATTTAGCAATGCTCGACCCTACAACAATACAATATAAGTACATTACAGCAAAATATTCCTAACTATAGGGTCAACATGGTACACATATGTTTAAACCTGAAGAAACTCCATAGATAAGTAATACGCCTGTTTCACATTCATCTTTTCCTGGTGTGCATATGTGGCATTCCAATTAACGATGAGCTTATCACGAACACTTTCAGCAGTCGCGTAGAATGCCTTTGGAAGCTCAAATTTATCAGGAGAGAATGATGGTGTGAACTCTGCGTGGTATTTGATGCTTGATATAACCGATTCAGAATCAGGAACAACTGTACCATTACTTGAAGCATCCGTTGTTTCTGCACAAAAGAAAAATAACTTAAAATCTGTACAGTCACAAATTACAATGTAAGTAATTACTAGAACTGAAAACCAATTACAACAAAGAGGTAAATATCCAGTGTCTTTATATCACCTCAACAACAACAAAAATAGTAAAACTGAAGGCGTTGCAAAGCCGTAAATTTGAATTACATTCAGTAAAAATAGTGTTAAATGTATATACAAATAGAGTAACAAAATTTATTTTTGAAGAGTAGTAAGCTAAACTTCTGAAATTAATTAATCAATAATCATAGTGGTAAACCAAACTGAATATACATAAGTGCATTGTAAGTCCAAAATTTAGGTTATGCTTAGTAAAACTAGCCGTATGTTATGTTTGTTCTATAAAAGCTGTGTAGCTGTAATTATAAAGTGCAAATGATGTAAAAGCTAAACGATTCTTTTATTAGCATTTCTAATAGGAGCGTTTAAACAAAATCTAAAAGCTAAGCGCTTATACAATAAACTCTAAAAGCTAACAAATGCTCCAAAAGGTCTGGTATCTAGACACAACCTTAACCATTTACACAAAGTTACTAGAGTAAAAAACTAGAGTAATACTTTGAGTTAGAAAATTATACCATAAAGAAATAAGTAGTGTTACGTAACAATTATCGTAACTAGTAAGTATATATACTGTACCTTGTTGAACTGAAAATAACTGTTGATTAACGCTAAGGGCATTATTAACCGATAAGTTCCTTCGTCTAGAGTGTAGCTTGTTGTTCAATTTAAGCTTGAGTAAGAAGAAACTTTTGGAGTGTTTGTTATTACTGAGACTAAACTCGTTGATACTTGATTTTGAAATGTAGGTTGAGCTAGAGAGAGCTGCCATTGTTACTCTCTCTCTCTAGAACTAGAACTAGAACTAAGAAGTAGAAAGAGTGGTAGATGGGAAAAGAATGGTGATCGTTAAATTAGATATTATGTATATGGATTGATTTGTCGCTTTCTGTTATTTGTTTCCCGTACTCAACACTGTCATTTGACGGAGCACGTTGTTAACGTTCTCATATTTTTCCAATCATTTCAATTATTTTTTTCGAAAGTAATTGTTAACAACAAATTTTTCAGCAAATGTGATACTTAGGTGCGTTTGGTATCTTGTTAAGAATTGCAATGGGTATGATTATAGATATAACATGGGCCCCTAAGGTATGAAAGATTCATCATACCCTCTCTTTTTGAGTGATATAGAGTATGAAATATATCTATACTTCATTCTCATATTTAAAAGATTTACGATGCGTTTGGTTTATAGTAATGAGAATGAAGGAATGGATTACATTCCCAATAAATTGTTTGGTTGGTGAGTTTTATTTTGAGATATAGGTATGAAACCTATACAAATAAGCAAATCTCATACCCACCAAACATGGTGGGTTTACAAACCCATAGTGATACCCGTTAACAAACCAAACGCCCCCTTACATCTTATCCAAATACTTGGAATCATATCCACTATAATTCCTCATTCCGATTCCCCCTGCCAAAATGCACCCTTAGATACTTACCCAAATGAATGACCAATATTAATAGACATGGGCGTAGCTAAAACTTTTGTCAAAAATAGTTGCTTATTTTCATAAAATGTACATGTCGAATTTTATGTGTTAAAAGCTTTTTTTTAAACTTTTGTCAAAAATACTTGCTTTGTTTTAGACATCCTGACTTTTTTTTTTTTTTTTTTTTTTTTTTTTTTTTTTTTTTTTTTTTTTTTTTTTTTTTCGANTTTTTTTAATTTTATTTTAAACAAAATTTGCATTAAACTAAAAAATGATACATATAGAGTTAGTATGTCCTGACAACTATGGAGTAAAACACAATGAAGAACACAAGACAAACTAAGTCAAACACCTACGCTAAATAAGTGACAAGAAAAACTGACACTAACAAGTAACAACGAGACTAACAAAAAACTATAGATGGAAGCCAATTAAAACATAAGATGCAAACTATGTAGAAAACTGATGCCAATGACATCCGAATGACGGAAACTATAAACCCAAAGTCACCACAACAAAAACACTAGCATAAAATTGTTATATCCTCCTAATTCATGTATCTACTTATTCTTCTACAAACACAAATATATAATATGTTTTTTTTTCACTCATTATATATTTACATTCACACCGTCAATTCTAACATCTATCAGGATCCTGTAAGTAAGAAAATAGTAGAAACAAAGAGAATGACGATATATGATTTCTCTAAAACAAATACTCCTTACTTCCAAAGCATGAAGATTAAGTAGACGAGTTGCTACAATATCATGACTTTATTTTTGAACCCAATAATAAAACCAAACATTTTATGTCAATTACATTACCCTTATTTTCATTTTAAATTCCCAAAACAAACTCAACTATAAACCAAACACATAAATTAGTATTTTAAAAAGCGTATTGGGTCCTCAGGGGACCATGAAAGTTGGAGCTGCTACACCAGTGGACCAGAACCAATCATAAAAGAAGATATTTTACATGTGAGAAAAAAACCTTTCCATTTGTTGATATTCATATGTCAGAAAGACTTACCCCACACCAACTCAACTAGTTCACTAGGTGACATTCATGTGTCGTTTGGGAAGGCCATGGGTTCCTCACAAAGATGTGAAATAAGTAAGGTGGATTAAAGAACACTCCATCTATTGTATATATATCTTTAGAGTAATATCAAAGTTCAAAAAAATATCAAACTTGTGAAATATCATCATACGTCAACATAACACAGAAAACAACATCGTAACATTTTACACACATTCGCAACACTAAAACTGGAGTCACTATAACATACTCAAAGCACACACATACACACATTGTACTCACTAATCTCGGTGTTGTTGATCAGGCAATTCCTCATAAGCTTTAACGTCGAAAGAGGCTATGGTGCAACCCCGGCTATAACTTGGTCATACCGTATGCTCATACAAGTGTAAAACAAGGTTTTAACCGTTAGGCCTATATATAACTTAGTTATATATACCCTAAAGTATATCACAGATTTTTTTTTTTTGAANTTTTTTTTTTTTTGGTTAATTGCTTGGAAATTTATTTTGCTTCTCACTTTTTCTACTTCTATGTAGCGAGCTTTTTTTACATTTACTTTTGAATTTCGTCTTCTTTGTGTACCTTAGTTACTCCGTGTAATTCATTTTTTCAACTGCCAACATGGCAGGCATATAAAATTTTACTCTAACATCATTCCATTAGCACTTGGAGTACATTGATAAACAAATAACAAATTTATCTAAAACGACAATCTCTTCTACAATCCATGTTGATTCTTTGATGGTGTTCACGACCTTAAACCTAAACTTATGGTTTATGATGTAGGTGGGATTTGGTTTATGAATCACTTTAAGTATGAGTATAGTATGAGAAAAGCGACGAATGATAATGAGTATGAAACTTTAAACGTAGACAGACCCTTAGGCGGATTTTGTCTCTTTGAGTTTGCCTATTTACATAGGTATCAAATCCATGACTCAAAGTTCAAACTCATACCTTAACCAGACATATTCAGTTTGTGTTGTTGTATAAAAAAAACTTAACTATAAACGTACTGAATTATTAAAATGAGCATAAATTTTGTAAGATTTAAATATTTCAAGAATACGTAGAAGAATTATTTGCTACAAAAGCACAAAATGGCCAAAAGACATGGGTTATTATGTTGGATTTTACATAACAAGTAATAATAGTTGACTCATTTTATCCATTTACTTTTAAGAGTAAAATACACCGTTGGTCCAAACTTTTCACGAAACATCACCAGGCACCCTAACTTTTCAAAATCGTCTCCATGCGTCCAAACCTTAGGATTTTGAGTCCGATTGCGTCCCTTGACCCATTTGGGCAGGGTCAACGCACGTTTTATGTTCTAGTTTTAGGGGCATAATAGTCCAATCACTATTTAACTATGATCTAACCCAAGCTAAACCCGACAGTCAACTTGAGGGACCAAATGTGAACACTCAACTTAATAATTGGCGGGAGTTTAAGTATCACAACGGGAACATAGACAAATTGAGGGACCAATCGTGTATTCCCTGACACGCTCTACTTTACGTCTACATGCGTGTATATTTCCAACAAATAATGGGGAATCGAAGAGATCAAAAAATGCTTCTAAAATTTAATGCAGACTCTTCATTTTCCCCATTATTTATGTATATATTGGTTACTTCTACATGTTGCTGCATACCAATCTTATATCGTCAACATCAAAACACATCAATCACATTCACTTGAAATCATGTTGTCCGGAAACAAACGAGCAAAAGATGCGGATGCTATCCAAGACAAGGAATTGACCAAAAGACCAACTACTGAAGCAGCATAAAACCCTGTATCTAACCAACAACAGTNCCATTATTTATGTATATATTGGTTACTTCTACATGTTGCTGCATACCAATCTTATATCGTCAACATCAAAACACATCAATCACATTCACTTGAAATCATGTTGTCCGGAAACAAACGAGCAAAAGATGCGGATGCTATCCAAGACAAGGAATTGACCAAAAGACCAACTACTGAAGCAGCATAAAACCCTGTATCTAACCAACAACAGTCGGCCAATGTTAAAGGTGATGAAAGCTGGTACTATGAACTAGAAGCTGCGTTGGAACAGGAGGAAGATCAAAAGGAGAAGGAAGAAGCAAATGAGCAGAAAAAAGGAAAGGAGGAGGAAAAAGGAAAGGAGGAGGCAGAAGGAAGCCATGTTGAAGTAAAAGAAGAAAGGCTTTCTGCAGTGGCACAGGAGCATTGGAAAGAGAAGGCTGCACTTAGGAAATTAGAAAAAAAAATGGATACACAAAATACAGGTTGAAACTGAAGAAGATGATGAATGTTTAGAAACATAGGATTATGATAATTTACATTTGGCATACGCCTCGGATTAATGTCATTATGTAACGAAACATATTTTAAATGATAATTTTAATTTTGATTTTTCGAGTTTTCGCTTTCAATCGCATGTTTGCATCTGCATTTGCAGTTTAGCGGGTGTTTGGATTTAAGCAGTTTGACTTTCACAAGTCAACATACACCCCCAAGAATTGAATGACTGTTTGGATTTGTGTGAGACTTTGTTTGGCCAGTTGACAACTATAAGTTAAAGTATCCAAATGCTAAATGCTAAAAACTCAATGTCTTAACTCATTCTCATGTTGTCTAATACATTGTTTGGCCAATACATTATATTTCATGGCTGTACATATTAGATATTCGTTGACATATAAAAAGTCAAACTAACCAAATGCTACAGGTGATGGTATACGCACCACAATCGATTGATCTCATGTTGACAACCATTACAAACTTCACTACAANCTCAATGTCTTAACTCATTCTCATGTTGTCTAATACATTGTTTGGCCAATACATTATATTTCATGGCTGTACATATTAGATATTCGTTGACATATAAAAAGTCAAACTAACCAAATGCTACAGGTGATGGTATACGCACCACAATCGATTGATCTCATGTTGACAACCATTACAAACTTCACTACAACTTCACTACCATCTTAGTTAGTTTGATTGAATTTTATGTGTGCTGTGATGTTGAAAGTTTATGATTTTATTGAATTTAATAGAATGTAGGGTTAGACATTAACCATACCCTAGTTGCAAATGTAGTTGGAAAATGTACCAAAACTGAGCGTTGACCTCACCATTTCTGGTCAAGGGACGCATTCAGCCTCAAAATCCATACTTTTGGACGCCAGACGACGATTTTGAAAAGTTAGAGTGTCTGGTGATGTTTCGTGGAAAGTTTAGGAACCAACTATGTATTTTTGTCTACTTTTAATTTTCAAAAAAAATCAACACCAACAGTCAAACCACTAAATATGGACGAACAAACAATTTTGTTAAAGCAAACATGAATTTTCGCAATGCCTCAGAATTATTTTTGTGATTTTAATGAGACACATATGGACCTCAAACCTACCAAATTTCATACGTAAATTCGTAACTCATATCTCATTTTATCTCTTCATTGGAGAGAAGACTCTTTCATTGTTTTCTCTCCCTCCAAATAATTCTTGAATTATAGATTCAGGTGATTCTAATGTTTTATTTTCTCTGTATAGCGTGTGTTTTAGGTGTTGTGCACGAGGTCATGTCGAATGTTGGCATTGATAAGCATTTGTTTGATTCAAAACATCATTTCATAAGTTTTTCTAATGTAGCGGATTATATAATTTGTTCGTAACATCTAAGAGGTGTTTGGTATTGAGTTTTAAAGTGGTTATTTAATTATCGCGTTCTCAATTCATAGATAAGTTGCTTCTTGTCTACTTAACTTTTTGGGCAAAAGGCAAAAAAATGTAACTAACTTGACATTTTTAGTTTTGTTGTGTAGTCATCTTTATTTTTTTCTTATTTTCATAATTTTGCCTAATGTGTGTGTATCTTGTTGACCATTTTACGTATGCCCGTTAATAGGAGTGTTGATAAATGGAATGGTCAAATAGTCACAAAATACATACAATAGACGGGATTCAAAAGTATGACATATACAATAGGAAAAAATAAAGATGGCTACACAACTAAGCATGGCAAGTTACCATTTGCCCTAACTTTTTTGGTATAGTGACTGATTCTAGTTATTTTTGTTTCATTATTCAATGGTCCGATAATCAGTTTTTGAGTGATCTGTTTAGAATTTTAATCATGTAATCAATATTTGTAAACAAGTGACCATAAGATAAACAGCATCTCCTTTTAGCTGTTTTGTCAGTGTTATCAGATTATTGTTTCCTATCACATTATATCTTAAAGAGGATGCTACAAACCTAAAGATACATATGGTAGTGAATTTTGTTTAAACACTTGAACGCAATAAATTGTAGCTAGTTTGACCTCTCTTGTTATTGTTTAAAGACTTGTTTTACTTTGCATTCTCGGTTTGTTAACATTTCTTCTGCTTATATGTACTGTCATATCGATCTATAAATTTACATTGCATAATTGACTAACATTCTCATTTGAGCAAATTTGCTTTGCAAATTTTCAGGTATCACAGGAATCTAGTTTTAGGCTATAGGTATAATAATATAATTTGGAAAAATGTTCGGGTTTAGAAAAGCTTCACCGGTTCCTCCTAAGGAAACCGAGACAGAAAAGAAAGAAGTGCCAGCCAGAAGGACTTCTTCTGAACCAGTCCTCTCTATCCCAGATAAAAAGGGTGCTTTTGATGATGATGACGATGATGACTTTTTTGGAAAAACAAAAACTTCGACACTTAGGAACAAACACAAGAGTAAAGCTGAACTTGACGGCATGTCTACTCAGGAATTAGAGCATTATGCTGTGGATCAAGCTGAAGAAACCACAGACAGTGTGAATAATTGCTTAAAGATAGCGGAAGGTATCAGAGAGGATGCTGGTAAAACCCTCGATACTTTGCATGCTCAAGGGGAGCAGATTCATAGGACCCATGAGAAGGCTGCTGATATGGAAAAAGATTTGAGCAAGGTACTCATTTTGCATTTAAATACTTTGTTATATTAAGGGGTGTTTGGGCTTTGCTAATTTGTGCTTATTTACTCTAGTATAAGCAATAAGTAGTTTTACCAAGCAAGCTGCTTATCTGTTACAAGATAAGTTAATAATCACTAAAATAAGCAATTACCATTGTAATCGTAATCTACCTAGAGGTATAAAGTATAAACTTCTAACTACTAATTTGGGATTGCATATTGTTAAATGCTTATCCGCATTAAAAATAAGCAGGTATTGACGTGCTTATTATAGAGTGCTTATTACACTAAAAGAAGCAGGTAAGTAATTCAATATCCAAGCACTCAAGTCTGGTTATGTTCTTTACAAATAAGCACTTAAATAAGAAATCTAAAACATCCTCTAATGAATTAAACTTCTATTACATATGGTCATATGGAGCAAGATTCTTGTGATAACTTAATCTAGATTTTTGGTTATGGTATATGGATTGCTTTATTATTAATTACTGTAATTAACAAAGATACCTAGTTGTTTCAAGTTTAGGTGATGAAGTATGTTTGTGACATATTTGACGAATATCTTTCTTAAATAAATGTTCATTACAGGGTGAAAAAATACTTGGAAACCTCGGAGGCGTGTTCTCCATGACTTGGAAGCCAAAGAAGGGCAAGGAAATCACTGGGCCTGAGGCGATAGGTTTGAAATCGATGTCTTTCTCCCTTGCATGCATAAACAAGCACATACACACCCATTATAGCTAAAAGGGTAGCATCCCATAAAAAATACTAGTTTATTTCAATCAACTAAACCATATTCTGTATGAGATGCTTTGGCACTAGCCCACACGTCATGTAACACTTAATTTCTCAATCTCTTCTTATCTTGTTTAGAGACATGACAATTTCGACCCGTTTAAATATGAGTGGGTTGTTTCAGACTATGTTTTGTCGATAAAAGGTCAAAAAGGTTATACAAAATTCCTACCAAACAATTTTATACAAATCATAAGATATTATCAAGATAACTTAGTTTCTCTTACTATATTTGACAAACTAGTTATATAACCATAAAATGGATACAAAGTGTTTCGGGTCTTTTTAGAGTTACCACCTACCCTTTATGCCACCACCTATGAACCATGGGGGTGTATTTTGTTTCATTAGATGACGGGAAAGCACATAAGAAATCAAGTAAAGAGGAGAGGGAGAAGCTGGGTTTGGATCACAAGGGTAAGAAGGCCCATAAGGCTCATAAACATGCGCATGGTGAACCAAAGGATGCCATGCAGAAAGTTGAGGTATGTGTTGTTTAACTATTTAACATGACCAATTGCATCAACCTTATAGTTTATTTGACTTTTTTGTATGTTTTGAATTAAATCATATTTTTTACGGTGGTTTGTAAATCAGTTGGAGAAGGAAAAGCAAGATGAGGCGTTGGATGATTTAAGCAGTGTATTGGGTGATCTCAAGGGAATGGCTAGTGAAATGGGATCCGAACTCGATAGGTCAGTTTTTCTTTATGATCATCTTTATAAAAGATGTAACAAGTTTTGGTTAATTTACTTTTGAATGAATTGATTTGGGTTACTTTTAATTTCTAGCTGGTCAAACGGGTAAAAATTAGCTAAAAAGGAAAAAGAAATGATCAAACTGATCAAAAGTCAACCAAAGTGTTTTAGGAAACACAACCTCCCAGTAAATTCAATCAAAAGGGCCTAATGTTATTGAGTGATACTATTCTCATAGTCATATTTGGCACACCAATTAAGTTTTTGGACAAAAAGCATTTCTAGTCACTCAATCCAACCCGTACCAAACAGTGACTCATTCGAGCCTCTTAGTTGACCTTCCCATTTTGCCGCCTCTATTTTTATAGCAAACAAAAGTTGGCAAATAAGCTTAAACTAACTGCAGTATTGGATCTAACTGAGTGTACTATTTTGATGAAATGCAGGCAAAACAAAGCTCTTGATGATTTCTCAGAGGACGTTGACGAGCTAAACAATCGTGTCAAAGGTGCAAACCGACGTGCTCGTAAATTGGTTGAAAAGTAAAAGATGTACCATCCAATTGTAATCTCATTCCAATTTGTCTATATCTGTATATTTTTTTGCATATGAATAAATTACATTATTAATGCATAATGTGTATCATGTATTGATGTTACTTTAGAATTTAGATACTTAGGATAATAGCTGAGCCTTGGACTCTTTCGGCATGCATCTTGCAAGACGAGTCCACACCTTGAAACATTACCAAAACTAAGCCCAACGTAAGCTATGAGCTCTGTTTATATTTTTAACATTTGGCCAATGATCTTAGTACTTTTTATTTGACACATTTAAAATTACCATCCTTAAGGTATCGTAACTGAATTAGAGGTGGCAGAATGTTTAAATAGGATCGCGTAATGGGTCAAATGAGTATCTGTCATAATGAATCGGGTTGGATTCACCCGTCAACACCTTTTTGTCCATTTTTAAATTTTTTACACATGATGTATCATATATGATCGAAATAATGTATTGTTACAGCAAGTGTTTTGCGAACCATAACCCGAGTTATGGTTATGAATATAACTTCATCTAGCAACCATGATTTTGTTACAAACTAAATTTCCAAAATTGTAGATGTAGTAAACTCAGTAGAATTACTTGAGTCAACAAACTAAATGTCGAAAAATCATTATAAGGCTAATCTCTAAGTTGAAATCAAAGGGGTGTGTTATAAAAAGATCAAAACCAATAGAAGTGAAGGGGGGTCTTAATGACAAAGAGCCTTAGGCATACAGTATAAAATCCTCATCATTTTGTCATCATAACAAAGAAAAAGAAACACAACTCATGTATATGCGTGACTCTTTTTAAAAATCACCCAATAATACAATCACCATTATAAATACAATCACCATCCATCAAACTCACACTCCAAAACCCGAAAAAACACACAAAATGAAGAACACTCTATCTTCACCAAAACAACCCATTTTACATTTCTTAGTAATCTTCTTTTTCATAACAACCGCAGCCGCCAGAGAAACCTCCGTCATTGCCTACCACCCTAACCGCCGCCACCACCTCCAAGATCACATTTCTTGCACCACCATCTCCCATTGCCACCCGTATCTCCGTCCTCCACCTCCACCACAATTTCCAACACCAAACAACGAAGAAGAAATCGATCCAAGATTCGGTGTTTTGAAAAGATTAGTCCCATCTGGACCCAACCCACTTCATAACTAGAAATACCCATTTCATTTCACTATCAAATTCTACATTTTATCCACTCTATCATTACTTAATATTTTCTTGAACCCCATGATCAAAAGTCGTTATTCAGTTAGTTTTTTCCCGCCAATTTTGTTTTCTCCTATAACTATTACTTTTCACAGTCCTTGTTTAAGAAGATTCACTCATGCAAAGATGGAGGCTGGCTATGGCATTGTCGGCTTGGAAGAAGCAAAAACAAGCATGGAAATAGTGATATTTTACGTAGTCGCGGTAGTAGTACTATTAGCTATGGTAGTTAGGCCTTTGTTTTTTTGAATGTTGGAGTAAAAGTACATGGGATCAAGAGAAGTGCATGAGTTGCATTAAAGTTTTTGAAGGTTTCATGTGGAAGATGGTAATGCAATATTGAGTATAAGGGTAAAATGGTCATTGAGATGAGTATAGGCCAAATATATGTTAAATTTGTTCATGTAAATAGTGTTGCTATGTCAATGAATGTATGAAGATTAAAGAGTTGAGTGATGTTAGAGTTTATTTCTCTTTATTGCACTTGAGAAATATTTTTTGGTACAATGGCAATCAATGTTTTGGTATGAATTTATTGAGAGTTCATGAAATGCGTGATTCTTTTCAATCACAAAATGTACATTACGATGTAAAAGCTCTGTTAGATATGTGTATGCATACAAAGTTTGAGATGTGTTCTCATTTTTTAATAAGATTTTTATTAAGTGAAATAATAAAATACCAAGTTACTAACCATCTCGTCTAGTCTACTATTCGATCTAGTGTTTGTCAGTACACCATCATGCATACATATATTATAGGGCGGTGATTTGCACACTCTTAGGATTGATTGGGACACTCAAATCTAAAGTGTTTAGAAATTTATACCTTTACGGTGTGAAAATAAGTAAAAATGATGTGTGGGTATAAATGTCAAAATACTCTAAATTTGAGAGTTCCAATCAATTCTAAAAGTGTACAAATCACCTCCCAATACTATAAGTAATTGTGTACGGGTATGCCACCATTGGCATTTGGTACTATAGGAGGGTGAAGGGTGTGCTTGGCGGGATGGGTGCGAGGTGCCCCTTTTCCCTTGACAATATCCCAAATACCACCCCTCCTTATGCGGCAAACTCATATTTGGCGAGTTCAATAAAGATTAACAACATTTAAAGATTAAATGAATAAATCATAGCTATTCATTTTTTTGTTAGAGTAAATTGCAAAAATCATCTTATTGGTTTGGTCAAATTGCAGGTTCAATCATTATCTTTTTGAAGTACACTAATTATTTATGTGAGAAACTTACAAGTGCATATTTGGTCAATAGCTAAAGTTAAATTACTAAAATACCCTCTTTGGTGTGAGGGTAAGTCACTTAATTTTGGTCAGGGACCAAGAGTGCATTTGTTGGTTCCCTACAGAGACATCGAGTACCCTTTCGAAATGATGGGGACTGAACCTGCAATTTGACTAAACCACAAGGACGATTTTTGCAATTTACTCTTTTCATTAAAAGAAAACAAACCGATTTTCATTTTTTTGAAAAACAAAATATCTTGCAAACGATAAATCGTGAAACCTAAAAAAATGCACCGACGGCCAGAATTTTCTTCTCTTTCAATAGATGGTTCAACAATTTTTTTTTTTTTTTTTTTGGTTCTTCTATGATTATTGAATATTACACAATACGAAATCATATTTGATTTTTGATATGAGATTTAAAATTCAAATCATAAATCACGTGTGATTTTTCACATTACAAATAACATGTGATTTACAAATCACTTGTGATTTTCACAAATCATGTGTAATTTTTCACATTACAAATCATATGTAATTTTACAAATCACGTGTAATTTTTTAGTTCATAAATTTCAACATACACAAAAAAAAACTCGAAAAAAAATTCGTCGAAAGTATATAGAAGTGCCCATCGGATGAAAGATGATTTTATTCTCCACACGATTATACACGATTATGTAATTAGATTTACTTAACGATCAACGATTTATAGGATAATTAATTTTTATGAAAGATGATGTAAATGAGTTCTTTTATCTTGATTAAAAAGTGAATTGCTAGGATCGTCCCATTTGATGTAGGGATGAGCATGGTTGTGGAACCGGTTGGAACCGGAACCGGAACCGGTGGATCCGAGAACCGATTTTTCTGAAAAGTGGGAACCGAGAACCGAACCGAATATAGTTTTTGGTTCTGGTTCTGGTTCCGGTTCCGGTTCCAGTTCTTTTGGATCTATCCGTATAGGAACCGCTATTTTATTAAGCTAATAAAAAAACACAAAAAATTAAATTTTTAAGAAGATGCAACCATTTACATTTAAGCAAATAACAATTAACAACTAAACCATAAACTCAAATAATCAATGTGGCTACGTGATGATGATAGATAATAAACAATATGGCTACGTGATGATGATAGATAATAAGCAATGTATTAATAAAAGTGGCTACGTGATGATGATGGATAATAAACAATGTATTAATAAAAGTGCTAGCAAATTTTAGTATGATGAACATGTAAAAGCTAATCGAATACATATAAAAATAAAATATAATTTTACTTCCATTATTTTGATAATGATGAATGATCTTGGAATGTTATTAGGTTTAGATTAATTATTGATATGTGGATGTTTCAGTAAATTAAAGATTAGGGTTTAGAGTGTTTGGCTTGATGGCTACTAGATTTTTTTTTTTTATGATACGTAGGATTTGATTAATATTTTGATAAGAAGTAAAAAAAATTATATATTTTTATAATTGTTGGATATTTGGTTCCGGAACCGAGAACCGGTGGAACCGAACCGAACCGATCCAAGAACCGAAAAATCTTAAAATCAAGAACCGGAACTGGAACCATTGGTTCCGGTTCCGGTTCGGTTCTTCATGGTTCCGGTCCGGTTCTTGGTCCGGGTCCGGTTCCGGTTCTTTGGTTCTTTTGCTCATCCCTAATTTGATGTGTCACCATCTAAGAAAGAGAAAAGTTATTTGTATATTGAGAGTATTTTTAATAATGAAAAATGAGGTGACTTTTTTGAAAGGGAAAAAATGTGTTATATAATTTTAGAAAGGTGAAAAGAGGGATTGTATCTGTAATCGCAAGTGTTCGTTATAAAAACAGTTTCTAACCACACCATCCAGACTTATAAATCTACAATACAACGTTAATTAAGAAGCATGGCGGTGTGTCGATCAAAGTTACGTACAAAATCATATCTCTAACACATTTTCAGAGATAGGGTGGTATTTCAGTTATTTTAGGCAATGTTATTTAAAATTTATCGACACAATCATGAGATTGTTTAAAACATGTAAATTTTCTTCTTTAGTCTTTTAACAATGTACAACAAAATTGTGAGATGTGAATTAACAAGGACTTTTTTTACCCGCACTCCACTGCTGGGCGCGTTTTTTACATATTTTTTTTACACAAACATTCCTTAACTCAAGGATCATTTTATGAATCGTTAGGTAACTACATGGACTATTTATGTAAATTTTCTGTTGGTCCCTTTTACTTGGTTAGTGGTTAACTACAAAGTTAATCTAAACAAGTTCCATGGAATAATGATGCAAAAGATTAATAACTAAGTAATAAAAACGTAAAGATAAGAAACAATTTTTTTCAACGTTTAACTCTTTATTAGAAATTAATCAAAAGAATTATACCCAAGTGTTTGCGGAATAAACACTTGGGATTGAAATGACAAGTATGTTTTGGTGTTACTCCTCACTAAACTTACGCTATGCTTAAGTAGCAACAAAATACCCACTAAGCTATCTTAGGGATGGTTGCTATTTGGAGAGAGTAAAGATTAGTTTGTGAATGTCTAAGCATTAAGTGCACAAACTCCGCAACCTTTACTCTCTCTTATGACTCCTATTTATACACAAGTATATTACAA